>VDFB02358066.1:0-11828 GCA_007258455.2 Sequoia sempervirens
CTATTAATTAAAGTAATATTGGTTGTTTTATAAAAATAAAATAGTCTTATGTTTTTATTATTTGTGTTCTAATAATCAATGCCACACTTTTAAAACTATTTAAATAATATGTAATAACATAATTCTACCATCTACTGTGTATGAATAATTTACTTGCAATTGTTGTTTACAAATAAAATATTGTGACTATGTTTGTATATATCTAATATGCAATTACTTTTATTGAGTTATTTCCCACATAACATTTCAATTATTTATATTCGAGTGATCAATGACATAGATGTTTATAAATAATTAAGATTTATTACTGCTAAATAAAATTATAATTGTTGTTTTACATAGCCCATTAATTAGTGATAAATGTGTTTATCAATAGTTTTTTGTTCTTTGATGTAAATCAAATATGAACCATACTTTAATTATAATTTGAATGTAGAGTGTATTCATTATGAATTTTCAACCTACTAATAATTGATCATTTAACATTCATCAATTGCAATCCAATTTTATAGTTATGCTTAGTAAATGTATTTATTAGTTCAATTATTACTTACAAATTATATACAATATTATTTAGTTTGGTTTTTTTCTGTTCTTCACTACTCTTTCTTCTTTTTAAAAATTATGCACAAGATAAACTTCTATTCTACATTATCTTGTTGCAAAAACTTAAAATGAACAAATTGGAAGGTATTCTTCGAAAGTTCCTTTTTGTAGTCTATTTTAAATTGATGGTTAGATTATTTTAGAGGTGATTTTTTTTCAACATTTATCAGATATATATATATATAGTTTAATAAATAATTTGATTTCAATTTTATTTGCACTTATCTATTTTATAAAGTATAATTTTAGAGCTTATGTTCATGATATAATAGCTCATGTTTGATGTATTTTTTATAAAAATATTTGACATTTTCATTAAAATGTATTCTTTGAATGAAAATGCAATCAAGATGATCAATGATGAAAACTTACACTTATAGCCATATCTCTAAGTATTAGATATTATCAAGTTTGGACATAACTTTGAATCAACAACTAGATACAAAATAGGTATTTCTAATAGAGTTCATAAGTAAAAAACTACATTTGCAAAAAAATATGCTTATTACATAACTTCAAAAGAAATCCAAAAGAGATCTATACTACTACTCATAAAATACAGGTGCCCTATTATTTGGATGTCAAAAGTGAATCAATGTGTTCAATTAATTTTTATGAAATTATTGATCAATTATTTACAAATTAAAAATTTTGAGCCCATTATTTAAAATGTTTCTATCACAGTATTTATCCATTCCATTGTATTTATATAGGTGGATTATCATCTCATAACTAAAAATTACATGCTTACACCATGAAATTAATAGTGAACCCACTTACCTATTTGAAGAACAAGACACACAAGTACATGTCACAATCTCAAGTGTGTTGGAAATATTGTTATCATTGATGTCAAAGGGAGATTAATATCAAGATGATTTATTGATGTCAAAGGAGAATCAATATAATGAATAAATGCTAAGGGGGATTAATTGAAAAATAAAATATTTATTAAATTTTTAATTCTAGTTATTTGAATTTAATGGGTTGGTTGACCCATATATTTTTGGTGCCCAAAATAAATTAAAATTATTATTATTTTCCACATGAAATTACCATTCTCTTTGGGGAATCCTCCTCTTGAGTGGAAGCATACTCCATGGGAAAGGATGCATATAACCAGGTGTTAAGAAGAGGCATAAAAGAGGATATAAAAAATAAGATGAATAGAGGGATAAAAAGAAAGCAATAAACAATTAATGTATATCTTTTCTAATTCAAAAAAACAGATTTTTTGAAAGAGAGAAAAATATATAATATAGAAGTTGTAAAGCTGATTTTTAAAAGGATAAAATATATGTGAAAATTTGCAGAAGCAAATTTTATGAAGGAAATTCAAGAATGATTGTCATCCATTTGAAAGAAGCAATAATCCAAGAAGGGAGAAACTTTGTTCATTTGGGAGTTTGGTGCCTCTCCAGTAGAGATTGGTATCTCTTAAGTTGTTATAGTGAGTAGAGTTAGTGTCTCTGATGAGTGGTGCTTGTAAAGATTTGTAAGGGAATTTATATTTTTGTAGTTTGGATTTGGACTAGTCCAGAAGTACTATTTCTTTAATGAAATTTTTGTTTTCCTGAGTCGGTAGATCTTATGTGATTACTTTGTTGTGGTTGTTGAATTTTAATAAGTAAAAGATTGTATTATATTGATTCAACTACCCTCTTAGTATAAGTGTGTGTTCATCAAAGTGGTCCATCTATAAGTACAATTGGGAATAATAGAGTAACAAAACTCTCTTCGGAGAACACTATTTAGAATACATTCATCTTTACAAAGGAAAAAATCTTTTCTCTATTATTACTTCTATAATAAATTTGAATCAATTCTAAATAAGGTGGTTTATAAAGGGTCATGTTACAATGAAAAAAGAAATGCACATATTCAACACAAAAACGATAAGAATTTTTTCTCTTTTAAAATTATAGATTGTGAACACACTAAAGTACATGTCACTTGTTTCAATGAAGTTGCAGATTTTCATTATGTCAATGTACAAGTTGGAGTTGTATATACAATATTTGGTGGGACTATTAAAGATGGTAATAGGTTGTACAACAAATTAAATAGTTCACTTTGATTTTTTTATTGGATGATTCCATGGTTTGACTATTTGAAAATGATTTTACAGTTTCAAAACATTAGTTCTATTTCATGCCTCTCAATGACATTATGACATTATCAATAATTGTCTCATTGATGTTATTGGAATTTCCATTTGCATGGACTCAAGCTCCACAATAAAGATGAAGGATGAGATAGAGGTTCTTAGGAGGATCATCTAGCTAATAGATGTCTTTCTCTACTAATAATGTGATTTTATACCGGTCCAATCACTCAAAAGGAAAGTGTGCAACTCCAAGAGATGTACCACTTGGATCATGTTGTTGTGCTTGCAATTAGAAATGGGGTGTCGTAAAATATAATGAAATGATGATAAACACTTTGGTCACTACCAGCCTATCTATAAATTTAAGCATAGAGGAAACACAACTAAAAACTTAATTTGAACAAAATGAGAATGATATTATCTTATCATTTACATAGTCTATGGATGTGTCTCTACTAATTATAAGAAAGATAATTATTCACATTTAAGAAGAGATTGTGCACATGAAATAATTCATCCAATGCAGTGTAGAAAAATAATACAAGATTCCTTAAAATCTAATTGTTTTGCTATCTGATGCACTTGCTCAATGAAAAGCAAAACTATGTAAGGAGGTATAATGATGATGGTGAGATATCTCTTGTGTTTTAAAATTACAAATTTATATTTGCAAGTTGAAGTGACAAATACGATACTTCAATTAGGGTAACATATCATAGAAAGAATATTATAGGCTACTATTTTTGAAGAGTCCAACCACCAACTGGTGGTGTGTGTCTGCAAAAGGACATCATATGCCACAATTCAAACGAGAAGCAAAAATTATGATGAGACATATTCAGAGCAAGTATTTTTTCAAACATTTTTTTTCACTCTTTTGGACTTATAGTGGATTTTAAATGGGTTCAATGTGGTCAGTTAAAATCAACCATCACAAAAAGTGAGATAAATAGATTTTTGTTGGAAAAAACACTGCTTGTTGGGTAGACTGAGTGATATTTTCAATGGCCAACGCAACTAATTTTGACTCCATTCAGCTGTAAAATTATGTTTGTACTAATTTCTCGAGGTTAAATACTTTTATACTACCTTAATAATCATGTCTAAAATGGAACATAAATTAGGGTGGTTATAAACCTCACATTACATATAATAAAGAACATGTTTCTTAACATTTATATTGATTTTGTCTGAATTTTATTGCATTCTTCTTGTTGGTATTAGTGATAGTGATATTATTTTCACAAATGAGAACTGCTTGTAAAATTGTCAAAATTAAATCTTTTAAAATTAAAATTTGAAATCTATAATATCACTAAAAGAAGTCATATCTGCTATACTCCATAAAGAAAATAAGTGTCATCATGCTTGACTTACATACATAAACAAACAGTCAAACCATAGATGTAAAGTAGTTATCCAACCAACAACTATTCATTTCAAACAGTAGCATGAATCTCGATACCAACTTGAGAACCACACTTGTAATCTAGAGATTACATTGATGACTTCACATCAAAGAATGTAACATATTCACAATCAGACCGCAACATTACCAAACTCTGACAATAACTTTATAACAACTTCTAAAGGAGTTCCCTAAAGAATAAATGCACTATCAAACTTGCGAACATGCACAATATGCAACAAATGCTCTTGTGGCATGCATACCAACACAACAAACAATAGTTCAATTTGTAATAGATGCTTTTGTGAGAAAGACAAATATTGATTTTCTACATCTTAACAATATGGACCTGAAGAAACAATCAAATGAGTTGAAAAATCTAACCCGAAGTGGAAGAGATGCTCATAACACAAGTGAATTAGATAGTGTAAGTGACTCATGCCCATGGAGGGGAATACAAACATAGTGCTCACACAATTAGTTTCCCACACAATATCAAAACAATAGAAAAATCTCTTCCACATAAAATTGTAGACTTTAATGTCTTAATACTTCAAAGATTCCATACACAAGGGAACCATTATGATTGCTATGCAAGTAGAAGTTGTGTGTGATGTATTATAGTATAAGGTTACATATGACCCATACTACAAAGATGTCGACTCACTAGCACAACTCCCTAATACAACTACAAACCTTTCAAACATGCAAGTCATACTATTAATGTTGAAAGTGAATATATAGTGGTACTAGACATTGAATCTACAACTAGTCAAGATCAACTTAAAAATGAAATAGCTTACTCATCATCATTAAATATGGTTATATTACTAAATAGATGTTATGAGATACAAATCATCAAAGAAACCTTGCAAATTAGAGATGAACATGACATGTTTATTTATTGGCCACAGTGGGACTCCTCTTTGATAAATGAATACAATATTGAGGGTCTTTTAGATATGGATTTGTTGGGAATGGGATGTCATTTAATTGCAATCCCTAAACATATTTCATGCATCTCTTAAGGGCTTGGAAATTGTTCTAACTTACTAGGATTACAAAGTAAATAAATTTGAATGAAATGAACATGTAAATTGACATTTGTAATTATTCCTAAATGATAGGAACATGTGAGGGAATCTAAGAAGAGCTCCTACAAAATAGGAGCACATGGGTTACCCACATGGAAGGTGGAACCCACCTTGTTTCAATTAATTGTTTGGAGAATTGATAACTCTTATGTAATGCATGTCATGTTCCTACAAAATAGGAATTGATATTTACAATGTGTGTGGAGTGGTACTATTAGTTTAGTTTCAATTCAATTCAATTCAATTCAGTTATGGATTAGTTATCTTCAGTTGCATGTAGTTACTTTGAGTTGCATGTAGTTGACTTCAGTTGAATTGAGTTGCATGACTAATGACTTTAGTTGCATGAAATATAATAGGTTGATACTTTTAGTTAAGTGGGGATGATCAATCATGCATGATGTTTGCATGAATGGTGGAGAGATATGACAATTAGCAAGGCCGACTTGGAATTTTAGCAGATTTTAAGTTAGCATCTTAAGAGTTAACACCTTTTGCATGAAGATATTTACAAGGCTGAGTTAAAGTGGGCCCATTCTTTGGGTCTCTTAACTTTGGGAGAATCTTGGAGAACATTTTTTAAACCCAGCTTTAGTAGTTAAAGTCTTCAATTTTGGTTGCCCAAATTGTTGATTGAAGGACTTTAATTTGACGCATTGTTTTTCAACGGAAGAAATCCTACTTGCACAAGAATAGCATAGATAGCAGCAGGATCTTTATCATCTTACTGTAATTTTCAACTCTTGCATGATTTTACAATGTTCATAATTATCTATTTTATTGCAACAAGTTGAAGATAGTTTCAAGAATCAGAGATTGTTACAGGTTTGCAGGTTGAGCTTGTGCATGTGTGAGGGTTTGAAGCATGGCATGGGATGTGTGGATTCATGCTTAGTCACATGGAATGCATGGATAGCTTATGTTGTAGAAAGTGTATGAGAGTTTTGTGCAAGTTGTAAAGAAGGATTGTTGAAGGAAAGAAAGCATATCAATCAAAGGATTGATCTGATTGTTATTAACAATCTTGTTCCTAGTTAAATAATACAAGCACTATTGATTCAAGTGGTGGATTTTTTTTCTGAGGGGTTTCTCCATATTATATACTATGTCATTTCTATCTTTCTTGTCTCATTCTTCTACAATCTTATCTCTTTCTACAAATGGTAAAATGAACCTACAAAATGGTAAAATAGACCTAAACAAATAATCATCCCACAAGAAATTGCCAACAAAGAATACTTAATTAGATCCATGTCCTATAGTTTTACAAAGAGTATTAGAAGCTACATTACCTCTATTTTTCAACTAAGATTTTCCCATACTTTTTCTAAATGGAAATGCATTACATACATCCATGATATAGAAATTTAGGATGCAGCGGAATGTGTTGCACTTAATGAGGTTTCATGACACTAGATATGAAAGCTATCCAAGATTTCAAGATTTTGTATTGAACCTTATGATATGTCACTGTAGCCAAAGACTTGCAACAGTTCTTATCAAGAAAAATATGGAGGATTCCGTACCAATCACCATTGATAGTCTTCATCTTCATATACAACAATTGTCTGACACTCAATTGGCTAAACAACTAATGCATTTTGGCTCTTCCCTAAGAGGGACATGCTCATATTAGAATAAGTGTTGTGGTGAGCTTTTGAATTTGATCAACCAATTTGAATCATCCATTCTATTCTTTACATTAAGTGTTGTAGATTCTAAATGGTCAAATTTATGACTATTTTCAAATGGCATAACATCTACACTGTAAACTAGCAAATACTTCCCATAAAACATAATAACTTACACATCCCTATACTTGCATCAACTATTCATACTCTTTCGTGAAGAAGTATTAGATAAGCTCCTCTGTACAAAACATTATTGGTATAGATAAAAATGGCAACATTGAGGACAAACAATGCAAATATACATGGATTCTTTTGACTTAACAATGCACCAAACATGGACAAACTTGACTGGGGAAACCATGCAAATGTGAAAAAAATATTCTTTGACAAATAATAATGCATTTAGCCTTGAACCCCCATAGTCCATATGAAAGAAACAACACACTATATCGATCTTTGTAAGATGATCTTTGCTTACTAAATACAATTGAGATCTTTTCTAAAAATACATTTGTTGACTATGAAGATTTAATCAATCATGTTCAAAGACACACAAAATGTACTAAAGCAACATGCTTACATGGGAAGTTTCAAGTTAGAGAATGTTGATACAAAGCTCATTGGAATGAGTGAGCTCTTGTCTTGTGACTACTCTAGAAAGGAAACATATTCCTTTGCAAAAAATGATCTAATTGGGTAGACATACACAATCTAGAGATGATTTTAATATGGAGAGCTAATATGGATTGCCAACCTATCATTTCAAAAATGTTTATTTTTAATTACATTATCAAATATACTTCTAAAGCCAAAATAAAATCAGAGAGTTGTATTGATATTCTAACAAAGATATGTAAAAATCAAAGAGTAGATGACCAAAATTTAGCAACATATAGAAAATTGATGACAAAGATTGTTGCAGACTGTAATATAGGCACACAAGAAATATGCGATATGCTACAAAAATTGCCACTTGTTATTTGAAATCACTCTTTTATGACAAAATGTTGGCCGAAAAGTATTTTATCAAATAACAAGAAATATGGATAAAAATACATTAGAATTGAGCTATTTTAACATTCCTACATGCAATACTATGTTGAGATGGAAACAATAAAATTGATTGAATCTGCACGCTCCTTTTTATTTTCTTCTTATTGCATTGGGTACAAGTGGAAATATAGGAAACAACAAGAAATTTTCAATGTTTTTCCTCGAATCTATATTATTCCAAATGAGGATTCTGAACATTCTAAAACATTCTATTGGAGTGAGCTACTTCTTTACAAGCATTTTTGTGGCATTGCCACCAATATAGGTCTCATTAAAGATGCTATTATTGCAAATTGGAAGGAAATGAATATAATTAAATACTTTGTGGCGCATTTCAATTGCATAATTCATACAAAGGTTAATCATGAAGAGGATGATGACATTGATATTAAGATGGAAATAGGAATACAATAGAAATGAATGAATGGGATTTTCTATTGCAAATGGGCCTTGCTAGTGGTGGAAATCTAAATTCCCTTGAAATGCTTGGTAGATGTGATTTTGACAGTATCAACAAATGGGATGGACTACTATACCTCCATGTTTACATGAGATTGCACAACATTTTATGAGCACAAACAAGATGTCCCAACAAGATGACCAATCCACATTAGAGTTGAAAAATCTGCCATATCCACTATCTCCCAAACAAGAACTAGTAATTACAATTATTTAAGAACACTATAACAATCATTCTTTCAAACCAACCCTTACATATGATCATTTAAGGAACAATGGGTACAAGAAATCCTATCTAATTTGTTGCATTAGGCATGCACTTTGGAGTTTAACATCACAAAACCTAATCCATTCCTTGTTTCTGCTCCTACAAGAATTGTTGCATTCAACAGACATGCCTCAACTATATATTCAACCCTGAAGATTCCAATAAAAGAAATGCAATTGTTAAAGGAGTCACTAATAGTATTTCAGTAAGTCATTAAGCATGTGAAATGCCTCCTTGTGGATGAGATGAGCTTCATAGGGCCAAAGTTACTATTGAAAATAAATAGTAGATTGCATGGGGCTTTTCCCTTCCAACAACACCTATGCTTTGATTGCACATCCATCATTCTTGTTGGCGACTTGGCATAGCTACCACATGTTATGGACAAGCCTATCTATGCATACTTAGATACCAAATTCCTATGGCAACAAGTCATTAAAATTGTTACATTTACATTACATAGAGTTTTCCATCAACAAGGTGACAATGAAACCCAAATTGACTTTCGTCAAACATTGCAAAACATGCATAATGTAGAACTAGTTGAATGAGATTGGGAATTACGAGTGAATTGCACAAACTAATTACTATCAATAGATGAACAAAAAAAAATTGACCACTCAATGCACCTATTTGCTACAAACTATATAGTGAGCATACACAACAAAATGCTTAAACTACTTAATATCCATGCTGCACTTACTATTGCAATAAAAACACACATAAAATCAAACATTGATAATGATGTTGACCAGCTTCCCCAAGAATTCTTTCTATGTAAAGGCCATCAAATCATGTTTACAACAAACTTGTGGATTAAGACATTAGATAGAGTCAAACATTAAGTGGGAATGGACAACATTAAGAATACTCTCAATCAAAAATTAAATCTCTATTCAATGGAAGAGGTGCTTAAAGCTAGAATAGGGGGTATTGGTTGAATTGGCAAGACCATAGTTGCCAAGTCCATGTACCATGAAGTTTATGGCAATTTTGACGCTTCTTTTGCATTTAATGTTTGTGCCACCTTACGAATTTTGTTGTAACAAATTCTTAAAGATTCAACCAAATATGATGAAAAAGTTCATATTGTATCTTTGTTCAAAGATTGTTTGGAAGGAAAATGTGTGTTGCTTATTTTGCATGATGTGGATGTTATTGTACAATTGAATGTTTTTACTAGGGATTGGTTGGTCCATAGAAGCATAGTTATTATAAATTCTAGAGACAAACACATTCTTAATGTTGCTCAGATCTCATTTGAATGTATTGAGGAGATGAGTGAATTGGAGATAAATGAAGGTCTCATGTTATTTAACTGGCATGCTTTTCTCAAACCATCGATCTCCAAGCCTCAGTTACGAGGATTTGTCAAAGTGAATAGTGGATGCTTGTAAGGGGCATCCTCTTTCTTTGGAAGTGATTGAATTGTTCTTGTATGATAAGCAGAATGACATAGGTTGTTGGAGAGAGGCTCTTCACAACATTTCTCTCAACCCAAAGAGTTAGAAAAGACTACATCAGTTATAGTGCTCTCAGCGATGAGGAAAAATAAATATTTGTTGATATGGCTTGCTTCTTCATTGCGGAAGACAAAACATATCCCTTTGTTTCTATTGAAATCCTTCTACAAGATGGTAGACACTGTTGTATCTAATCCTTTGATGAAGTTCCTGATAAAGACTGACGACAAAGGAGCATTTGATATACATATTTGGGAGATTTGGGACGAAACATTGCCAAAAGTTGCAAAGAGGGCACTCGACTATGGGAGACACCCATTTTAAGCACTGTATCCATCATCGACTTCTTTCACCTTCACACTCAATGGAAATAAAGAGGCTTGGTACTGCGCAAACCTGCTATTCGCTATCTTCATTTGCAGAAATTGCCCGTTGAAGGTGAGTGAGAAGACATACTAGCCATGGTTTCTCCAAATTTGATATGGTTTAAGTTTGGAACATTGTAAGTAGGATGGATAGAGTAATAAGGAAGCCACACTACTCCAGATTTGTAGGTAACATTTGGCAATTGAAGATTATGCAACTAAAAGACTGCCATGATTTCAACAACCTCTATATCCTTCCTATTTTCACTTCCTAATATATGGCTGCAGCATGTCATGACCATCCCTGTGGCACTGTTTTCTGTGTAAGAAAAGGGGAAAACATGGTTTAAGTTGTTGATTATTGGTAAATAATTGACAACAGGTAATTGGGATATAGATTATTCCAAACATCAATGACTTTTGTTAAGTCTAATGGACCAATGATAACTATGTGCATGATGTGATTCCCTTTGTTATGCATGCAGTGAGCAAGGATGAATACTGCTGATTCTACTTTGGGGGGCTGTGCAGGTATCTAACTGGATTCTGGATTCAAAATATGATATGTTGTTTTCTAGATGGACCAAATGCACAATTTTGGTTAGAGAGGGGGTTTATGTGTGACAAATTCTAAAATGTTAAAGTTAGGACTTGGACTAGATGATTCTAGTCCAAGCAGTGTGTTTTTTGCATTGGAGAATGTGCTCTTTGGATTGTGATGAATAGGGTTGTCACTGTTCAGTATACCGTGGCACCCATGACACCCAATGTACATTGGACAATGATATCCAGGTTACATGGAGTCTGAGTTTTGTGGGTAATATTTGGCAATTGAAGATTATGCAACTAAAAGACCGTCATGATTTCAACAAACTCTATATCCTTTCTATTTTCACTTCCTAATATATGGCTGCAGCATGTCATGATCCTCCCTGTGGCACTGTTTTCTGTGTAAGAAAAGGGAAAAACATGGTTTAAGTCGTTGATTATTGGTAAATAATTGACAACAGGAAATTGGGTATAGATTATTCCAAACATCAATGACTTTTGTTAAGTCTAATGGACCAATGATAACTATGCAGTGAGCAAGGATGAATACTGCTGATTCTACTTTGGGGGGCTTTGCAGGTATCTAACTGGATTCTGGAACATTCATCGAATTGTGATATGTTGGTTTCTAGACGGACCAAATGCACAATTCTGTTTAGAGAGAGGGTTTATGTGTGACGAATTCTAAAATGTTGAAGTTATGACTTGGACTAGAAGATTCTAGCCCAAGCCCTATGGACATTTGTAAGATTTAAGGATCTAAAATTATGTTGCCTAAATTATAATTTTTTTCTAAGACTTAGTAAATTCAATTGTATAGTTAGA
>VDFB02358067.1:0-12791 GCA_007258455.2 Sequoia sempervirens
ACCATCACTAGGTCACCAACATTAAAGTGAACATCTTTCCTATGCTCATCCACCTTAGTTTTATGTTTCATAGTATTTTTCTGCCAAGGTTTTTCTGACTGTGTCATGAATTTCCTGCATTGCATAGGCAAAATCATCTGCATATCCACTTCCCTTGACTCCATCCTTCAACTCTCTCAGCTCATAAACACCTCTAGGATGTAGACCATACACAATTTCAAAGGGACTCTTCCCTGTTGACCTATTAATAGTATCATTATAGGCATATTCAGCTTGCCCAATAATCTGATCCCATTGTTGACCATACTCCTTGGTCAAGCATCTCAAGAGGTTTCCAAGTGTCCTATTCACAACTTCGGTCTGACCATCAGTTTGGGGATGGTATGCAGATCCAAAGGACAAATTAGTTCCCATTCTTTGCCAAAGAGTCTTCCAAAAATGACTCATAAACTTGGTATCTCTATATGATACAATGCTGATTGGTAAACCATGAATCCTGACTATCTCCTTAAAGAAAAGAGAGGCTATTTGACTGGCATCATTGGTTGTTTTGTAGGGTACAAAGTGAGCCATTTTGCTGAATCTGTCTACAACAACATACACACTATCCATAACTTGCTTTGTCTTGGGTAAACCAACTACAAAGTCCATGCTCAAGCATTCCCATGGCCTAGAAGGGATAGGCAGTGGCTGGTATAGGCCTGCATTTGAAGAAGTGCCTTTTGCTTTTTGAAACACTACACAACTCTCTACATACTTCCTGATATCTAAGTTCATCTTTGGCCAATAGTAAAACCTTTGAACAAGCTCTTGAGTTTTGGTGATCCCAAAATGACCACTCAATGCACCATTATGTTTTTCTTGTATTAAGTTCTCCCTAATAGAACCTCTAGGAACGCAAAGCTGATTTCCTTTAAACAATAAATCACTTTGCAAGGTATATTCAGAATTTGCTATGAAAATGATTCTTGTACTCAAGACATACCTTATAGATATCTGCAAAGTATTCATCATCTGCATATAGATCTTTGAAGTGATCTATTCCCATGCTCTTCAACTAAATTTCCTGAATTGTGAGGACTCTTCTGCTAATGCATCAGCCACTTTGTTGAGAGCTCCTTTCTTGTGCTTGATATTGAAGGTGTAAGCTTGCAAGTACTCCACCCACTTCATGTGTTTGTGACTCAACTTCTCTTGTGAATTCAGAAAACTGAGTGCTTGATTGTTTGAGTACACAATGAATTCCTTGGGAAGCAAGTAGTGCCTCCACTTCCTTAGTGCTTGGACCAATGCATACATTTCAAGGTCATAAGAAGAATACTTATTCTTGGCTTCACTTAGCTTCTCTAAATGAAAAGCCACCGGTCTACCCTCTTGGCTGAGAATTGCTCCAATAGCTACATTGCTTGCATCACCTCAATGGTGAATAGCTTCTCAAAGCTTGCCTTTTAAAATAGGTTGAGTAGCTATTTTCCTTCAGCAACTTAAAACTCTTGTTAGCTTGCTCATTCCACACACAAACTTAGTTTTCATTCCTCCTTTAATGGTGTCCAACATAGGAGTACAAATAGCACTAAACTATCTTATAAATTTTCTATAATACTAAGAAAGACCATGGAAGCTTCTTACCTCTGTTGTTGTCTTTGGAGTAGGCCAATTGAGAATGGCTTCTACCTTGCTGCTGTCCATCTTCAAGTTGCCATGTGATAGCACAAATCCAAGATACACCAGCTCTGTTTTGATGAACTCACACTTTTCCAGATTGATCATCAGCTTCTCCTCCTACAGCTTCTTGAAAATCAACTCAATATGTTGGAGGTGCTCTTCTCTTGTTCTGCTATAGATTAGTATATCATCAAGATACACTACTACAAACTTGCCAATGTAGTCTTTGAGGATTTCATTCATGAGTCTCATGAATGTGGAGGGGGCATTAGACAAGCCAAATGGCATAACTAGCCACTCATAGAGACCCTCATTAGTTTTGAAGGTTGTTTTCCACTCATCACCCTCATGTATCCTAATTTGATGATAGCCACTCTTTAAATCTATCTTGGTATAGTACCTAGCTTCACCTAGACAATCCATGAGATCTTCAATCCTAGGGATGGGAAACCTATACCTGATGGTTATCTTTTTTATTGCCCTAGAATCAGTACAAAGCCTCCATTCTCCTCCTTTCTTAGGTGCTAAGACAGTGGGTACTGCACATGGACTAATGCTTTTCCTAATGAGACCTTGGTCAAGAAGTTCTTGAATCTGCCTAGCTATCTCCTCATTTTGTTGAGGTGTCATCTTATAAGCTGCTTTGTTTGGAAGGGTAGCTCTTGGTATCAAGTCTATTCTATGACTTATGGCTCTTTTAGGAGGAAAGGTTGCTGGTTGACCACTACTTACAATACCTTCATAGGTCTGCAACAAGTCTTGTATCTCCTTGGGTAACTCTTGCTTTTCAGCTGCCTTCTCTTTGCTTACCTCTCTTGGCCTTATCATCACTGCATAGCCAACTCCTTCTCCTTCTTCCAAGGCTCTTAAGAACTCTTTTTCACCAGCCAAGAGCAGTTTAGAACCTGCTGTCTGCACTTTTGTATCTTCTAGCAAGGACTAAATCTTGAAGGTTACATTGTCTTTCTTGAAGGTGTAGGAATTCTTGGCTCCATCATGCACATCTTGGTGGTCAAATTTCCATGGCCTACCTAGGAGCAAGTGGCATGCATCCATTGGTAACACATCACACAAAACTTTTTCTTTGTACTTGCCAATTGAAAACTCCACCCATGCTTGTTCATTCACCAAGACATGCTGACCCTTATTGAGCCATGTGACCTTGTAAGGATTATTGTGAGGTATCCTTGTCAATTTCAGTTTGCTGATTGCCTCCTCTGACACAATATTGTCAGTAGAACCTGAGTCTATAATGACCTTACATACTTTCCCCATCATCTTGCATTTTATCCTAAACAAGGACCTTCTTTGGCTTGGCTCTTCTTTGACTGGTTCTTTGATCAAAGTCCTCCTCATCATGAGATTTTCACCTTCCTCTAAGTTCAATGGTACTTCAGGTTTTTTATTTGCTATAGTAGTCTCATCTTGAATCAGATTGGTTCTCCTATCTCCTCCATGAGAAGTGCTACCTTTCTCAGGACATCTATAAGCCGGGTGTCCCAATTGGTTGCAATGATAGCATTTCATGTTGGTGAAGTAGCTGCCTCTTCCTTGTCCACCACTTCTTCCTCTGGAGCTGAAACCTCTTCCTCTACCACCTCTACTAGAACTTCCTTCTTGCTATTCAGAAAATCTGACTTCTCCTTGAGCTCTTGGTTTGAGGCTTCTTCCACTACTCTTCCCTCTTTGTCCCTCTGCTATCTTCCCTTTACACACCTCTGCTTTTTGAAGTTTTGTTCCTACTTCTTTTTCCTTTCTCCCTCTACTTTCAAAGCCATTTTGATAGCATTAGCGGTGATTGGGATTTACCAAACTCATGTCTTCTTGAATAGACCATTTAGAGTCCATTTAGGTACCTTGCTAACTTGATACTCTCATCTTCAACCACTTTTGATCTAAGGCACAATTTTTGAAACTCCTCTGTATATGTTTGAACATCCATGTCTTTTTGCCTCAGATTGTGTCTTCTCCTATGCAACTGAACTTCATAATCATCAGGGAGATAGGTCTGCCTTATCTTAGTCACCATTCCTCTCCATGAAACTATAGGACCTTTGCCTTCTTTCTCTCTTTCAGATTGTACAAACTTCCACCATGTGAGAGCTGCTCCTCTCAACCTTGACTTGGCCACCTTTACCTTTTGGGCCTTTGTTATGCCATCACACTCAAAGTGATTTTCAATGCTCTCAATCCAGTCTACAACTGAATTAGGGTCCATTTGTCCACTGAAAAGTGGCACACCCTCTAATGCTTTACCACTTAAGGCTTGCAGTGCTTTCAAGAAGGGTTCCTCTGCCAAGAGCAGGGATCGAGGCTTTGGAGCTTCCTCCTCCAAATCCTCTTCTTTTCCCTTGGCTTCACATTCTTCTTTCATGCATTTTATCTTGTCCTTCACATTATCTCTGCTTTGTCTCTTGGACTTCATCCCACAAGGAGTTTCTCCATCTGAGATATCCTACTCTCTGAGAAGCCTGGGTTGTCTTCCTCTTGCTCTTCTACCTTTTTAGCTAGCTCTGCATTTGTCACCATGGTTCCTTCCTCTGGTGTGTTCTCTCCTACTGACTCAGTGGGCTGAAACATTAATCACAAGCCTTGAATCAATCTAAGCTCTGATACCAATATGGTGTATGTGGCCTCCAAGGTTTGCTTGCACCTAACAACAAGAAGACATTACTCTGCCTTCACCATGAACCTAACACTTTCTAGGATCTGTCCTAACTTAGACCATTAACTAAGCCTGCCCTAACTCTATTTCAAGAGTTCCAAACCTTGTGCTTAACCTCAGAGGATTCAACACCACTCAAAATTGTTGTCTTCTTCACAAACACCACTTGAAATTTCAATCTTTCTCACTACACCTAGAAGAGTCTAGATGCCAACATCATCATCTAAATTGAACTCTTTGTAGGGGAGGTAGATGCTCTATTTTCATGCATTTTACCACCATTTGAATGCATCTTTGAGGTTCTTTAACCTTCACTTTACCCGATCTCCAAATCTTGCTTGGAAGAGGCCTAGTTTCTACTAGCCCTTACCAGTCGGTTTTTGGCTTTTTCTGCCCAAACTCTCCAAAGGATCTAGCTAAAAAATGTCACTTCCTGACACCCTTTTTGGAGCTTTAAATCTTGCACTTGGTTTCAAACCTCTTCCTATTCCGTACAGTTGATTCCTATAATCTTGGATTGGAGGGCTAATTGACCTTGCATCTAGGGTTTCACTGGTTCTTGAGTCACAACTACCTCCAATGTATTGATGGAAGTCTCAAACCTTCTGGAATGTGAAGATCCTATCTTGCCCCCCCTCAAATTATACAAATACCGTACAGTGGTCCCTTCCCCTGCCTTGGTTCTTTAATTTTCACTCCCAATTCCCTAACCGGGCAGTCCTAGCTCGCCTAGGGTTTGGGTATAAAACTCTTTGCTCCATGCTCTATGTTTCCTACTATCAAATATTCACAAATGACTGACTCCACTCCCATATTCCACCAGTCTCAGGAGGACCTCGTGGTCAGTGGCTATGGGGGAGTCACTCCAAAAATGACTGTTCAAAACTGTAATTAAAAAGCTTCCTAAACTCTAATCTATGAAGTCAAAACCACAATTCTATCCTAAGCAACCTGAACACAGAAGGAAAATGACTCAAAACTATGCTAATAACTCCAATACAATGATAAAATAGTATTTACAAAGTCTTTGATATCACTGTCTCCAAAAACTCACGGGGTTTACAAACAAACACAAAAATTTTAGAAATCTGCTCACTGTCTTCTATTCAACACACCAAAATTTGATT
Organism: Sequoia sempervirens; assembly: GCA_007258455.2. Taxonomy (NCBI): domain Eukaryota; kingdom Viridiplantae; phylum Streptophyta; class Pinopsida; order Cupressales; family Cupressaceae; genus Sequoia; species Sequoia sempervirens. Next base: position 5,458 of record VDFB02358067.1, read on the forward strand.
ACAATGATCTCTCTAACTACTTGCTATGAGCCATTACATCCATTTTGATGCCTTTACCATGATTAAGGAGTTATATAAATCCCACATCCCTAATTTTAGGGAATCCACTGAGTTAGGTTGCATACCAATTTTACAATATCCTTGCAACTTAAGCCACCATGCTCATTTTAGGATCCTCAACTCTCCTTGATTCCAGATGAGACACCTCCCTAGCGTGGCATCTTCCTACCAGAGGATGAGTTTGCTTTTACATATTTATATCCTAACATGTATGTTGTCTTAAAGCTAAACTAAAGTAATATTTAACAAGCCCTTGAATAGGCTAGGATGTCCTAAGTCCTAGTGACCAACTTTTCACACAAACAAGACCTTCTAAGGTCTAAAGCAAACACATCAAACATCCTAACTTGGCTAAGGTCAGTACAAGCCAAAAATTGTTCACAACAAATTGGAGTTAAGCCAAGGTGCTCCTGCACCCAGTTCGGATCCTTCAAAATCTGTTTCCCTTTATCAAAAACATGAGTGAGGAAATTGAAGAAAAGAGATAATTACTATGAAGCAAGCAATAAATAAATACAAAATCAAGCTTGATAAAAAACACATCTAATAATACAGGCAACAAAGTAGGGAAAATAATTAGTTCAAACAATTAGGTATTCGTAAATTCCTTATGGATAAGAGACCTGCAATAAGAAATTTATAAATTCCTTATATATGAGACATATGATAAGAAATTTATAAGTCCCTTGCATGTATGAGACAAAAGAAAAAGAAAAATAATTAATGATCTTATTTAAATTTAAGAATTGAATTAATTCATCTTGATAAATATGAAAGCTAAGAATTCTAATTCTTTCATTCATTTTAATTATTGAATTAAGACTATTGCCTTAATCAAGGTTTTAAGATTCATACAAAAAATATAAATAATTAATTGATCTTGTTTCATTTTTAAGATTTGAAAAACTACAATGATGAAATTGAGGAAAAAGCTAAAAAGAAATAAATTTATTATATTGGAGGAAAAATAAAAACACTAAACTGAAAGAAATTAAAGTTAAAAGAAAAGGAAGGATCAAAATGAAAAAAGATAGAATAAATACTTCAATTGAAAAATGAAAATCCTTGAAACAAGGTTTAAAATCAAAAAGTTTGATTGAATAATGTGAGAACAGAGACGAAACTAAAATGAAATTAACATCTAGGAATAGAGAATGAAATAAAAGAAATAAAATAAGATTATTTTAATTGGGGCTTAGAGATATAGCTAACTAAAAGAATGAAAATGGGCAAATTGGAAATGTTTGGAATTAAAAAGAAAGGGAGATTATCATGAATAAGCTAGATTCAACCAGAGGAAATAAAAGAAATGCCAATAACACTTGAAGATTAAACAAAGGAAACAAAATGCAAATTTTGGTAAAAGCGAAAAATAGAGAGCTAAAATGAAGAAGAAAGGCAATTACCAAGACCAATGAACACACCCACAAGAAATGGAAATGAAATAAAAATAATGGGATAGGCATGACACAAGGATAGAAAATTGGGGGGGGGGGGATGGGAAGGCAAAGAGGGAAAAGAGGAGAAAGGAATTAACGAGAGGTGGGCAACTAGTGGGTTCTTAGGTTGGCTAACAAGGGGTGCCAAGAATGACTCAACCTCCACCCCTCATCATGATTGAGGTTTGAGGGGTGATTATTGATTCCAATGGCTTCTTTGAGTTTTCTCTTGAAGAAGTTGTCTTCTTTGAACACGATTTTTGTGTTTTCTAAAAAAATATGGTGTTTTGTAGAAGATGAGTGGTCGACTAGGGAGGATTTGACAACAAGCTCATGCCTAATGTTAGCAATATGCTCTTTGATCCTGGTGCTAAATGAGCGACCAATTTCCCCTATATAAGGAGTGCCACAAGAGAAAACAACCTTATAGACTCTCGAGTCAAGGAAGATGTCCTTAGAGTCTTTAAGAGAAGGGATCCAATTTCTCAAAGTTGCAAAAGGATTGAATGCACAATGGAGGCCTTTTTCAAGCAGGATCTTTGATTGTTTTGGGATAAGACCTCGATGTAAGGGATGGATGTGCCTGAGAGGTTAGAGTGACAGTTAGGTTTGGGGATGGAAAGGAAGCTCACCTTGGCTCGGTTAAAGGCTCTAGATATTTGCTTACTTGAGTACCCATTCGATTTGAAAACTTGATGCAGATGGGTCAACTCGAGGTTTAAATTTTCCTCATCACAAATCCTATAGGCTCTTAATGCTAGGGTTTTAAGGACCCCACTTTTTTGGTTGGGGTGGTGATGAGAAGAGGAATGGAGTTATATGTGCCATTGATATTGACCGAATCCTCCTAGATCATCCTTGCCTCAAATATTATGAAATCTTTCCTACTCATCCACCCATGGATCCCCCTTTTTCCTTCTCTCCACTCACCCAAAATTATTCCTATCCATCTAAACATAAACCTAAATCCTATGCACCTCTTTTTGACCTTCCTAAGCACATCTTACCCATCCTCTTAACATACAAGTTCATAACCCTTCCACCTATCAAATTCAAACATCCTCCTAAGTGTGGTCCATCATTCCTTTCATATGCATACCATAGAATGAACTTGTCCACTCAACTAATTTTTTTCATGCTTTAAAATCTAAAGGTCAAAGATTTCTCAACGAGGGTGTTATTCCTCTTTCTTAACATATGCCTCTCTCATCTTCTCTTGAGGATGCTACTCCATTGGTAGATAAGAACAAGCACATTACCAATTTTTAGGCCTCTTTTATACCCTTTATATCCCCTATTTTTATCATTATAGATACACTTATTCCTTCTTTTGTTGATGAATCATTTTAGTCCATTATTAACATTCCTCCTATAACTTCTTTATTAATTCATGCTACTTCTCTACTTATAAAGAAATATCTTCTTCATTATCCTTTTGAGGTGGACATGGAAGTACTAGCATGCCACTTCTTCTTTATCATTGGTTGGTTCTTATTTAACTTGGCTGTTTTTATACTTTCTATATGACACACATAACTCTTTTTCTCCATTTATTTCCATTTCATGAGAGCACAATATGGGTGCAACCATCTTTTATCTTTGGACACAACACAACCATATTTATCTTTTTTGTCCTCACCCATATTATAGGGGCATAGATAACTTATATTTTGGGTAAATTACCTATATGAATCCTTCTTAAGGACCTCCTTTCATTATCCCCTTTTATCTATCTTAAAATTAATTACATATACTTCTATGAAATTTAATGGGGACATAAATCTACCATTCTCACATTTTGGCATACTTTCATAGAATTTATAATTTATGTTCACAAGTATAGAGTTTGCTTATATGTATCCACCCTTAGTAAGATTACCTAGCAACAAAGAACACTATTCCAAGCAATCCTTGGTATCATATTTTGCATATAATCCACCTAGCAACAAAGCACACTAGTCCATGTGACTTATATCCAATATTTTTACTTTTTATGGACCACATAGCTATAAAGAATGCTAGTGCCTATGATTCATAAAATTATTGTATAGTATTGAGCAATAGAGAAAGCTAGACCTTGAACCATACCTTACATTTTCCCTATCTAGAGCACATTAGGATTAATCTTTTCATTTTCTAGCAATAGAGCATGATATAAAATGCTTGGTTTTTCTTTATTCTTTGTTCTTGTGTATGTTTTCTAAATATTTGTTAGTTCTCTTTGGAGGTCCCATGATACCCTTGTAGTTTCATGGATACAAGAGGAGCTCAATATTGTGCAATTCCTTTGTTTGTATCTACATTTCTTCCATATGTTTTCTATTCTACTTTCATTATATTTTGGGGATGATGAAAATTATTGATATAACTTTCACATCAAGGTCTCTTTCATGCTAACCCAAAAAAATATTTATTTGTTTACTGCATTCCCTATTTTTTGTGTATGTGTTATATGTGTATTAGATTATATATGATTTATTAATAGTCTTAAATATTTCTTTAATGCTTCTATTTTATAGGTATCATACTTTTTTGACATTTTTGTGTTGCAAGTTTTCATTGTCTAACATGTGGTTTTGCAAACTCTTAGCCTAGGGCATGGATTCCTCACTTGAAGAATATCACATATCCTTTTTGTATCCTCCAAATTTTATTTATTTTCTATACTTTAGCATATCAATATCACTTACTAGCACCAACCCAGCAGGTCAAATATACTATTAAAAAAATTCTCTATAATTTTGACACTACAATTTATTATTGTTTTAGTGTCCATTCCCATAGCATGTTTTAGGGATTATTTTAGCCTAGCCCTAGCCTTTTCCTTTAGTATATTTCTAAATTTTTGCATCATATTTTGATTATTTTCATAAACCTAGAATCACTTGTGCAATTTTGAGAGTTTTCTTTGTGATGTGAAGGCAACATGTAGGAATCTACATGATGCACTAGGATCCAAAAAGTTTTCAAAATTTAATTGTTGGGTTCTCACCTAGCTACTTGCTATCACTTTTTTATAATTCTTGTTTATCTTAAAATTCCTTTCAAATCTAAATGTGACACTTTAAATTTGATATAGAAATTAAAAAAAAACTTTTAGATCTTAACTCTCCAACACATGCAACTCTCTCTCTTGGTTGCACTCTATCTGTCAAACCTCCATTATTGAATCCTTTTGAGGCCACATTCTATTATATTTTTATTGACAATTCCAAGTGTTCACTTCTTTCTTCTTTATCTTGTTGGTAAAGTTGTTCTAGTAAGTATTCATTCCTATTTGAATAATACTATTGCTACTTATTAATCATATTTGATTCTAAATTTTTCTTGGAAAACCTCATTTTGACCATCATCTCCTCTTGTTCAATAAAATTCACATTAGGTAATTACTCCTCATTGACCAACGATCTACCACTTATAGTTTTATTTCATAATCATTTCTTCTTCCTAGATGCACATAGGCTAATTACACACTCTCCATTTTCTATTTTCTATTTGACTACTCTTGGAGGTCAAAATACCAAAATAGGGGCTTGACCATTCTTAGCAAGCTCCCAATTAGTCACCAATAATTTTCTTGTCCCTAGCTATCTATTTTGTTGGAGTTCTCACATAGAGATTTCATTCTCACTTATTTAGTTTAATATTTCTTTTGATTTAGTTTGTTTGGATCAATTTCTAGAATTTTTGAGCTATCTAATACTTCCCTTGTTTGTTCATTTTCTTTGTCCCCTATTGTACATAAAAATCCTAAATATATGAAATAATAGAGTTTTACAAGGTTTCTAGATGCTAGTCCATGATTGGGAGGATAGAAATTAAACCAATGGCGATGCATCATAGATGTCCACACAATGTGATATCATCTAACATGGTAATATATTAAGGTTGATTACTAGGTACATATCAAGTTATTTCTCAGCAATAGCCTTAGTTTTTATTTCACACAAAGTATATTCAATGCAATATGTGCTATTTCTATGACCTTGTTAGTGTTACTGCTAATAATACTTTGTTCTGCCTATGTGAGAAAATTTGGAGATGTAACCTCATGAAGAATATGGAGAAAGTGAGGGTCATATTCCAAATTATGTACTTTCAAATAATTATTTCTAATTTACTAATTATAATGTATGACCTATACATTCAACTTTGAAACTGAAGGAATAAAAACAATAATCAACAAGCATTCACAATCAAAATATCATAATCAATGAAGCAAATAGAGCAAACTAAATCAAATGAAATGCAAACCTTGCACACACTGAAACACACAATAAACTCTAGCATAGCTCCATTGTTCTCCTCTATTTCACCTTGGAGAATGGTGTAAGTAGTCCTTTGCTCTCAAATTTTAATATAAATAATCCTCACCATGGGTTTCCCCTTTTGGGTTTTCCACATAAAAATTTGAATTGTTCATGTGTTCTACGTGGTTTTGTGGATTTGCTTTCCTTTCTTTTCTTACTACTAAATTGAATATAAGGAGTTAATGGAAGACATTTTAGAAGCAAACAAATGAAACAATTACTAGTTTGAAAGAGTGAAGAAGTTGGAAAAGAGTAGGAAAGGGAATGCACAGATGCTAAAAGGTAGAAAACAAAATATGAAGAATGTTCAAAGGCTTGAAGGAAGGAACCTTAAGCTTTGGAGGTTAGATTTGTAGAATCAAGAGATCAAAGAGGAACAAATTCAATATGAGGCTCTACAATGCTTGGTAGAAGTGATTGCAAATGGGAGAAGATTCCAAGGGTCATAAAGGTGGAATGGTTGAAAATGGAATTTCAAAGCTGAGATCCACACACAAAGTGTTGAAGAGGAAGAGCAATGAACAAAAGAAGATTAGGGACAAAGGAGGAGCAATGGAAAATAGGTTTGAAATCAAAGGAAAGACTTTAAAAGATACCTAGTAGACAAATAAAATGCACAAGTGTTCTTTTAATGAGATTTTTTTTTATTCCTGAAATGGGAATTTGGACATAAGGCTATGGAAATCACGAGGGAAGCAAAATGAATCATAATATTCCAATAACACTACTACAGTTGCTACATGCAAAAGATTTGATCATAAGGCTAGTGAATGCAGAAGTCAAATGATGAATGGCTATAACAATGGTATGAGGTTTCAATCTTTCAATGGGTACTGTTATGCATGCAATCAATTTGGGCATAAAGATAATCAATGTAGATCCAAAATGGGTGGAAGTAAGCTTGTTCAAAATTCTATCAGTTGTTACAATTGCAATAGACAAAGACACATTTCCAAATTTTGTAGAAGCAAGAATGTGAGGAAGGATAATCCAGTAAAGAAGAATGATATGGTAAAAAATGTTGATCCAATAGAGATAAAAAAAAGAGATGAAAAAGATTTGGAGAAAGAAGGAAGACGGTGAGACTAAGCCTGAGTTTGTACCAGCATCTAGTGCAAATGTTTCCTCCAGAAACTAAGTAGAAATCTTTGGCTTGGGGGAGCATTAATAGAAGATCTTTTATCCCCTACTAGAGAAATGGTGTTGATGCTTCAACACATTGGAGTAAGGTGTAGGTTGACATAGTTAACCTATTGGAGAAGTAATTGGTGGAAAATATTGAGTTGTAGAAGTTTGCAGAGCATTTGAAGTTGATTGTGCATACAGTTAGGGTTTTTACCAACATTTTAAAATGTGCATTCAATGTGAATTACATCAATTCAAAAGGGTTCAAAAGTGATTTCATATTCAATCTAAGTCATTTGCAAATGAGAATTTGAGGAGAAAGAGCAGTGAAGAGGGAAGTAAAAGAATTCCAGTGATCTTAAACACAAAAAACTGACCAAAAAGTGATTAAAAGGTATTT
>VDFB02358068.1:0-159275 GCA_007258455.2 Sequoia sempervirens
TTCCCTCTCCCTCTCTCTACCTACCTCTCCCTCCATCACTCTCTTTGTTTCTCTCTATCTCACCTCTCTCTCCCTCCCTACCTCTCCCTCCCTCTCTACTTCTCTATATCTCCCCTCTCCCTCTTCACCTACTTCTCCATCCATCACTGCCTACCATTCTCTCTTTATTGCTCTCTATCTCACCTCTCTCTCATCTCCCATTCTCTCCCCCCATACCTATCCCTATCATTCCCTCTCTACCTACCTCTGCATCCATCACTCCCTACCACTCTCTCTACACCTCTCTATCTTACCTCCCTCCCTCCCTCATTCTCTATCTATTGTTCTCTATCTATCTCTACCTCTCCTTCCCTCTCTAATTATCTTTATCTCCCCTCTCCCTCTCTCTATTTGTCTCTCTTTCTCTCTCTATCTCACCTATGTCTCCCTCCCTACCTCTTTCCCTATCTACTCTCTATCTATCCTCTCCCTCCCTCTCTCTCTCTCATTCTCTCTTCCTTCCCCTCTATCTCTCTCACTCTCTCCTCTCTATCTCACCATTCTCTCTTTCCCTCTCTCACTCTCTTCTCTTTATCTCACCATTCTCTATCTACTTATCTTTATCTCACCTATCCTTGTTTACCTCTTCCTTCCTCCCCTCTCTCTCCCACCCTCCCTCATTCGCTCTATCTTTATCTCTCTCTCTACTTCTCTCTATCTCACCTATCTCTCTCTACTTTCCTCCCCTCCATCAATCCCTACCACACTCTATTTCTCTCTATCTCCCCTCTCTCTCACCTCCCTCTCTCTCCCTCCCTCTCTCCTTCCTTATCTAATGTTTATCTCTCCTTTCTATCTACATTTCATTTCCTCTCTACTTATCTTTATCTCCCCTTTCCCTCTCTCTACCTACCTCTCCCTCCATCACTCTCTTTGTGTGTGTCTTTTTTCTCTCTCTCTCTCTCTCTATCTCACCTATGCCTCCCTCGCCACCTCTTTCCCTCTCTCTCTCTCTCCTTCTCTCTCCCTCTCTCTCTCTCTCTCCCATTTGTCCCTCACTCCCTCCCCCTCTTTCTATCTCACTCTCTTCTTCCCTCTATACTTCTATCTATCATCTCCCTCTCTCTCTCCCTTCTTCCCTCCCTCCCCCTCTTTCTCTCTCCACTACGAGGGTTGAGGGTGTAAGGTTTAGTGTTTAAGGTATAGGGTTGAGGTTATAAGGTTAAGTGTATAGGGTATGGGGATTAGAGTTTAGGATACTAGGTATAAGGTTAAGGGTATAGGGTATAGGGATGAGGGTCAAGGTTGTAGGTTTTAGGGTTTAAGGTATATGGTTGAGGGTTGAGGGATAGTGTTCAGGGTTGAGGGTATAGGGATTAGGGTTTAGGATATTGGGTATAGGGTTGAGGGTTGAGGATTGAGGGATGATGTTCAGGGCTTAGGATGTAAGGTTGAGGGTGTAGGGTTTATGGTTTAAGGGATAGGGTTCAAGGTTGAGGGATAGTGTTTAGGGTTGAGGGTATAGGGTTAAGTGTATAGGGTATAGGAATTTAGGATATTGGGTATAGATTTTAGGGTATAGGTTTGAGGTTATAAGGTATAGGGTTAAGGGTTGAGAGTGTAGGGTTTATGGTTTAAGTATAGGGTCGAGGGCATAAAGTTGAGGGATAATAAAAGCTTAACAAACTTACTCTTATCACCAGTCATGTGATGTGAACAACCACTATCAACTACCCAAAAATTATTTTCTTATTTAGCACGTAGGGTAGAGATAATCGTACCTTCATTTTTCTCCTTCTTTGGAGGGCTTTCTTTTGCCTATCTTAAAGAATCAGCAGAAGTAGGTTCATCCTTAATCGCCAAGAACAAGCATTCATATTCATCAGGATCTTCATATTTTGAATCCTCATAAGATATACTAGCATTCTCATTCACATAATAAGCTTTGCTAATCTTCTTCCCTTTCTTTTGTTTCTCATATTTTTGTTTATTTATTTTAGCTCTTTCCAGAGACTTTGCAACATAATGACCTATTTCTCCACAACTAAAGCATTTAAAGGAAACTTACCTTCATACTTACCGAAGCCTTCCTCATTCTTCTTACAAAGTTAGCTTTATTTCATCAAATTCTTCTTCATTCGGATCTTCAGCTTTTGTAGCTTTAAAAGCAGTTTCTGATTTGTACCCATTCCTTAGACTCGACTTTCTCATCTCATAAGATATCAAAAATCCCAACAATAGATCCTTAGTACAGGTCTTATAATCTATAGTCTACTCAATAGTACTCACTTTCTCACTGTAAGCATCGAGAAGAGTTATGAGAATCTTCTTTACAATCCTGTTTTATCTATAGTAGCACCAAGTCCTCTTATTTCGGCCACTAGCTCATCCAATCTCTATACATAAGCTTTAATATTCTCATCTTCAAACATATGTAGAATATCAAACTTTGTTTTCAAGTTCTATAATTTCGCTTCTTTAACTCTTTCATCACCATCATGTGCTCTTTCCAAAGCATCCCAAACTTCCTTAACCGTTTTCAAATTTTGAACCTTAATCAACTCAGAATGTACCAGACTATTCTTCAAGATGAACTTCGCCTTATTGTTCACTTCATGTGCTTTGATCTCTTTAGGTGTACTTAAACCATTAACAGGAGGGGTGTAAGGTTTTTTATAAGCTTTCTTCACGTCATATCTGCAATACTCTAGATATTCTTCCATCAATATTTTCTAGATACCGTAGTTAGTTCCATCAAACCTCGAATAATCAAAAACCATTTTTCCATCCATCCCAGACCTTCCTCAAGTGGTTAAGCTCTTCACCAAGGAACCTTGTGCTCTGATACCAATTGTTGAATAGGAAAACTGAGAGGGGGGTGAATTAGTTGTCACAAAATTAAACCTTTAATTTAATCACTGGAACTAATACTTAATACTGCTTAAATGATAAATCATCAAATGCCAATGCAAAAATTCAAATCCAACACATAAACACAATAACACTAGATTTACGTGGAAAACCCAATGAAGGAAAAACCACAGTGAGGATTAACTCACACTATAGAGAATATCAAAACCGATTATAAAAAGGCTCATTGCTTGAAATAAGGACTCACTGTCCAAAACAAGGACTCACTATCCAACAAGGCTACAACCCAGAGGGCTCACTTCCATAGAGATACAAAGAAGACAAAGAAGACGTGTTACAAAGATATTGCAATCCCAATGCAACAAAGAATTCCACCACAGTCACTCAATCAACTTGCATGAATGATAGAGTTCTCCTTTTGCTCACTGCATCAGAAAAACTCAACATTAAGCTTTGCACTGATCTCCCACACTCTCAACACACACACTTACTGAATAGAATCAATGTCACACAAAACTGCACTTTCTCTTTTCTCTTATCATGCTTCTTCTTCGCTCTTGTATATTTTCCATTACTAACTCATCTTGTATTTATACCATCTTCATCTTTGAAACATATCCAAAGTTGGCTATCCAAATTCAAATTAGGTCAGCGCCAAAACATCCTAGGGTGGAATTAGAACGAGGGCAACCCAAACACGCGCTTCATAGGGACCCAAATAGATCTAATACGCTTCATCATTCTTGAAAGTAGTATTTCACACAAGGTCGGCCACACCAGTGTAAAACACATAGAACCATTAAGCACGAACTTTCCAAATGCCGAAATTAACTCCAAAACAATTAGGGCAACTTAACTTTAGAACCATATGTCATAAGACTTCATCAAAGAGAAATCCAAACCAACTCCATTTCTCTTGAACCTTGATTAGAAACAAAGAGAACCGCAGTTCACAATTGGTGAACACAACTTGCACTATACAACAAACCAACAACCAAGAATCTAAATATAACACCTTCTTTCAACCATGAACAACATATTTGAACCGCACAACCACAAGAGCAAATCTGGACCAAAAAACTAGAGCAACCACTGAACACCTACAACATATCTTTATTACAATTTTCTCAATATCCTCAACATATACATCCAACAACAACTAGTAGATAACCAACTGACTGGTTGAAATCAATGACAACACCATTCTTGCAACAATAAATTCCCATGACCCTCAAGAGCTTGACTGTTGTTGTAGGAAACAACCCTCATAAAAAAAAAATTAAAAAGGAAATCCTTTAATGTTGTTCATGCCATAGAATAAGACATTGCACAAATTCCAAAAAATCTAACATAAAAAATACATTCTTATACAAAAAAAAACTTTAGGTCCATGTGTATAATGCATTCTCAAGAGTGAGGGCTCGAGCATATGGGGATAGAGACATTTGTTTCACCATCAATGACCTATAGTTTCCATTGGCATGCCATTTGAACATGTGTGTTTGCTTCTTCACTCTACTCACAATAAATGAAAATAGAATTTTAAAATATCAGGGTTTAGAGTTACTAGTTCCTTTAGCTCGAAGCAAGATTTTTGCAAATTTGTAAATAAAAATATTGGTTTTTTGAGTTGTAAAATTTCTTTTAGGCGTGAGACCACAATGGTTCAACACATGTTTAATCTTGTGACACCTATTGAACTAGACACACACAGTGGACTGTAATGCATGTTCAACGTGGCTGACATGCAACTTAAACTAGATTAATGCTTTACATTTAAAAGAACTACATGCAAGAAAAAGGACTATAATTAATCTATTACAATTCTATTTTGACCTGTCTACACACGTCTCTTTATTTTTGTATCATATCTACATTAGCCTCATAATCATGACACCTTGGCATATGGATAATACTAGACCAAACCGAATTGTGCGTAGCCACATTGACATGTACAATGGATGTACTTGTTCTCACAAACCAACTTCTATAATAGGTGGACTTATTCCGTAGATTATTTAATTCTTTAAACAATGTCAAATAGGCACCAATGTCTCCCCCTAGGATTTCACTCTTCTCTTTTTACATGTTAACTTTTTGTTTGCAGTGATGTAACAAATTTATTTGCTTTTAAATATTTTATTTGGTGATAGATTAGTTTTACTAAATTAGTGATAAAAATTGTGCATGGTTAAAATTTCCTTGAGATCATTCATTGTTTCAAGGATGTTCAATTTTCCATTTGTCATGTCTTTTGACTATATTCCAAAGGTAAAATCAGGGTAGGCTTTTGTAATGCCCTTTATAGGTTTGAAATTTAGACCTTCAAATTCTTTTAGTGACCAGTGAATTTAAACAATTAGTATTCAAACTCTTGAAAGCCTTTTGTCTAGCATGTTTTGTTCATTGAAGGCTTATTGCTCTAGTAAATCCTATATTTGACCATTGCTATCCCCAACCAAGGATTCATGTTTCCATTATAGTGAACAACAACTGCATTTTCAATGTCAAATATCTCTACAATAGGATTCCACCCTAGGCCTAATATGTGCCAATTACTATTTAGAGGATGGGTCAAGTTGTAAAATGTTGTCAAACCAGGAGACAATGTTCAAAGCTTCCATAACAATATTTATGTACAAATTTTCACAACTTATCAAGTAAAACACTAGACAACAACTTATAAACTTTTTTTCCCAAATGGGTGCCCCTATTCCTCTACAATCATAACCATAAGAAAAACTAAAGCACACATGTTTCAAACTAAAAAAAAATAGAACCTCATCTGATCATTTTTTTTATAAATGCTAATAACCCAAACCTTTTAAAGAAAACATACAATTTTTTAAATGGTTGCCCTAAAAAAACATACAAAATCATATACTAGCACATGAAATCATCAATTACAAAATCATCACAATTAAAATAGTTGCAAATCTTTCATTCAATTTTCAATCTCCAAATATGTATTACAAACAAGATCGTTGTTTGAATATTCGATTCTGACTGTTAGACAAGTAGAGAGTATTTCAAGTCTTTTGATAATGGCGGGATGTTTCTTACAAGTCACTTGAAAATAATGATTCTTGCAAAAGAGAAACACTAAATAACCACTCTAAATGATGCAAATGCACAATGATTATCATTTAAACAATGGAAGAGAGCGGATAAGGTTAAAAAGCACAACCATAAATAGAAGAGTTAAAGGAAAGAAAGGGAAGATCGATTATCATGAATAAGAGTGAAAGGAAAGAAAGGGATGATCGGTATATATTTCAAACTACACTTCCTTGCCATGTTTACTTCTATATGGTATTCTATCGGCGTAACCAAGGCACCCCCGATACAAGTGCTAATTGTAATCTTCTTATTATTATATTATAATATTTATAAGATTATTATTATATTATGTTTTATATTTTAGAATGAACATTGTTATTGTACTTTTTAGTAATTTTTATATTAGCTTATTTTTTAAATTATTAATATAATATTTATATATTAAAATGACTGTTTATTACAAATTATTTATTTTTAATATTATATATTTTAATATATAAATAATAAAAAATAGTAATAAAGCTAGTGAGATGATTTTATAAAGCTCTAAAAAATATTAGAATCCATAACACTTTAAAAATTTTAATTTTATTTAAAGATTTTTTTTTTTAGTTTTTAGTGGATTCAAAACCAACTTATTAATAGCTAATTAACGAAACTCATTTGGCAAGTACAAATAAGATGATAGCGTTCTTGCTGAAGTGGGTGTCTTTCCAATAGAAATGGCAGTGTTAATTCATTTATTAGGCTATTTGAAGAGAATTGAGAATATGGGGGAACATCGATGGTCCAAAATTGTGGTGGAAGAAAAATTAACTAAAGGAAGAGCACGTGGATGACGCAAAATGTCAAGTGGATGGGAAAATGAAGCATCAACATGTAGGAGTGTCCAAACACAAATGTAGAAATTAAAAGGTATGTAAAACAAAAAGTCAAGAATATCATGTGGTTGAAGCAACTTGGCCAAAAAAAAAGAACACTATGTTTTGCATTTTAACTCTACTTGTGATCATGAGCAAAAATTCTACGTGGGAGCGGATATAAAGTGGAAGGCTAAAATGTTAATAGCTCAATTAAGAACTAGCTCACATCATTTGAGATGTGAAACAAGAAGGTGGAAAATACCTAAAAAGATGTGGGTAGATAAGATTTGTTGTTTCTTCGGATTTAGTGGAAATAGAGCGATAATATATTATGCAGTTGAGGACATCTAGTACAGTTACTTTGATTTGCTAAAAGTCAAATTGTTAGTGGCCTTCAATATGGTTGAGATGGCATATGACAAAGATGGCACCTGGCTGCTCAGATGGGCAGCTGACGAAAGGGAGGCGTGGTTTTACATGCGCAATAAATTGAGGCTCTTTGATCCCAACATTGGTTGCCCCCATTCTCATTCCCTCTGGCACACTTGGTGTAATTTCAGGGCCGACTCTGACATAATATTTAAGCGCCTCGATCGTGCCATGATCTTAGCTCAATATTTTTCCTCTTTTGACGACTCTTCTCTCTCGGTTGAGCCGTTAGTGGATGTGACTTTGTCAGACCACTTCCCCATTTCTTTTCGCATTGAATGAGAGACTAGACAACCTCGCACGTGTAAAACTCAATTTTTTCTAAACATGTCTTTACTCTACGACAAGCCCACCTTGGCCCACATTCACAGAGTCTAGAATCTAGAGTGTAGGCCAACTCATCATACAGGCTGGATTACTTGGTGGAATGATGCTATCACTTGCACGACTAGATTTTTTCCCATTTATGGGCGCCAACTGGTTATCTTTTGTCGGCGGTCTTATGAGGCTCCCACCGCTAACCTCCGCTTAGCTACTGAGGCTTTGGCAACCAACCCTTTTTCTCCATCATTGCAAGTCAGGGTGGCAGAATTAAGGCACAAAAAACAAGTTGCAAACAATTATGCTGCCAGAGGTGCACAAATCAAAGCCCAGTTACATTGGTTAAAAATTGGCGATCGTGCTTCCAAAGAGTTTTTTTGGCTCTGCGTGCCAGGCACTCATCCCTGGGCATTAAAAAAATTAAAGATTGCATTCAGGTGATTTCTAAGCTTCTTGACATTCTCCAGGCCTTTGTGCGTCATTATGAGTAGGTTTTCACTGCACAAGAACCCATGCTTGTGCGACAACAAGCCCTTTAGGACTACCTTGTTGTGGTGCCAAATAGGCTTTCCTCAGCCCAAATTTTTTTTTGTGATCAATTGTTAACAATTGATAATCTCAAGGAGGTTGTCCATTCCATGGTTGATGACAAAGCCCCGGGGGTTGATGGGTTCCCTTGTGAATTCTACAAGGCCCTGTGGGACTATGTTGGGCAAGATTTGCATCATGTTTACTTAGAGGCTTTTCATGCTAATTCTCTAGGTAACTTAATAAACAAAGGCAATATAAAAATCATACCTAAGTTTGGTGACCCGAAAGACATTTGCAACTGGAGACGTATCACGCTTCTCAATGTCTCCTACAAGATCATCGCCAAGGCTTTGGTTCTGAAGATTCACCATCTTTTACTTCAGGTTGTGCACCCAGAGCAAACTAGGTTTATCAAATCCAGGTTTATTCTGAACAATATTATTGTTGTTTGGGAAGGCATGGAATGGGCTAGACATTCAAACCAGAAAGCCTTGTTTATCAAAATTGACTTTGTGAAGGCCTATGACCGTATTGAATGGCCTTTTATTCTTGCTATGCTGCAAGCTTTGGGTTTTGGGCCTAACTTTATTTAGACTGTTTGAATGCTCTTTGTGGATGCCTCTACTTGCATCACCATTAATGGCAATCAATCCTCTGCCTTTAGACTCTTTTGTTCCATTCGGCAAGGGTGCCCGCTTGCCCCCTCTCTGTATGTGTTTTTTGTTGAGGGATTTGGCTACCTCCTGGCCAACGTAGTTTCCAAGCAGCGTGTCAAGGGAATCTCTCTGCCCAACTCTCAGGCTCAGTTGGTTAATGACCATTTTGCCTATGACTCTTTTCTCACTCTCCTAGAGGAAGAAGATACTATTAAAGCAACCTTGGATTGTCTTAACATCTTTTGTCTTGCTTCTGGTTCTGCCATTCAGTGACACAAAAATTTGTGCTACAGACAGTCTATCTTGCCTTCTCCTCCTTGGTTGTAGCAGTATGGTTGGAAATGGATTGGGCCAGGAGAGATTTTTTGGTTTCTGGGCATTCCCTTTGCTTTCCAGGAGTCCCAGGTTGAGCTTTGGCAAGCTGTGCTCTCTAGAGTTGAGTAGAAGCTTGCTTATTAGATTACCAAGCCCCTCTCTCTGGCGGGGAAATTTAAGGTGTGCTCCAAATTTTTGGCAGCCACCCAGGTCTACTATTCTTCCTGTTGGACCCTTTCCAAAGCTGCCTACGACAAACTTGAAAAATTGCTTCGAGATTTTCTTTGGGCATCCTCTGAATCCCATAGAGGGTTTCACCGTGTTGCTTGGGAATTTTGCTGCCTTCCCAAACATTCTAGAGGACTTGGGTTGCTTTCCACTCAATGGCAAGGAACTACTTTATGTGTTAAATGGTTACTCGTACCCTTATTGGGGACGAGGCCTGAAAAATTATTCTCAAACATTGTATTCAATCAGGCTTTCCTATCCATAGACCCGCCTGGAAGGGAATTGGCTTTCAAACCCTTCTGGTCATGGAGGAACCAGTCCAAATTTTGGTACTTTTGTGGCCAAAAGTATCTGGCGAGTCTGGGAGGCTATCAAGCCATAGCTCTGTTGGGCTGGCTCTAGTTTTTGAGTTGGGCTTTCTCTCAACCAGCGAAATATTTGGTGGTTGCCTCTTTTTGCTTGTAATGGTTAGCTGTTGGCTACGTCACCTTGGCTTAAGACACTTAGATTCCACAAGAAGGGTATCCAGACCCTGCAATAGTTATTTCATAGACCCACAATGCATATCATGCCATGGGAAGATTTTCGTGCCCAGAACAGGCTTCATAACCAGGACTGTGCTACTTATGATGGTCTAGGGAATGCTATTCCTACATAAATGCTTTATAAGGTTGGAATTCATGGGACCAAGCCCTAGTGGAAAGACTGGAGGTGGTATCTAGACACCCCTTTCAGGAATTACAAGCCTCGGTTTGGTTATAGGTGGCTTTCACCACACTTTCCTATGATTCAGAGTTTGAACCAGAGGTGGCTTCTTCAATCTCCTGTTCATGTCTAGCGTAAAAGATTTGTTGCCATTTGGTCTGCAAGTGTTGAGTCGAAACTTGCCCACTTTGTTTGGTGTATTCTTTTCCAAGGCTTGCTTGTGGGTTCTCGACTTGTTCACCTAGGGGTCCAGGACCCTCGTTGCCCTTTTTGTGGGCAAGCCGAGAATTTTAAGCATCTTTTCTGGTTTTGTCCCAGAGCTCAATAACTTTGGACTTGGATTCTTGACTTCTTTCAGCTCTTTAGGCCAGAGCCTTTCTCCTGGCATATGTTCTGCTAGGAGATTCTCCCAGAATTCCTACTAAATTCATCCAACTTTGGCACACTTTCAAGGTGGAAATTCTCTTCAATATTTGGAAAGATAGAAATACTTGCATTTTTTCTCATTCTCAAATGGATATTAATATCTCTTTAAATGCTAAAGCTAGTATTTGTTCTAACGTGCTTTTACAGATTCAGGTGCAAGCTAACAAAGTTGCACTTGAAGTTGCTCACCTACAAGTGCTGCTGGATCATTGGGGCAATGCCTCGTGTACTGTTGCTCGGGTGCCCACTTCGCCCACCCCTTCCCGCGGCCAGTCGCCCTCTTGAGGTCGACTATAGAGTGGTTCTACGCGTCCCCACTCTCAGCCTCCGCTTCGGCGGGATTCTCGCACTCCTCGACGAATTTGCTCTCCTCCGCCACGAGCTAGCCAGGGGTGGCCTTCAAGCGGTGCTTCAGGGAGTAGCGGTGGCAGTTCTGGGTGGCCCTCTAATGACCCTCTTGCTTCTGGCTCTAGTTGGCCAGATATTGGTAGAAGTTTTCCGCGTCTGGCGTTTGCAATCTCGCGCCAACGCGAGGATAAAGATAAAGAGAAGGAAAAAGATGCTGATGATGGTTGGGGTCCTCCTCTTGACGTAACTCTAGATCCCGCTGATGTATAGGGGAAGAACATGGATGATAAAGACCCTCCTGGCTCTGCTGGCATTGCTTTGGCCGCTTAAGACCCTCTTTTTATGTGTTTTGTAATCTTGGACTTTCGGGTTAGGCTCATGTGATCTTTTGCTTTTTTTGGATGCTACCCATTTTGACTCTCGGGGTGTGCCTTCTTACCACCCATCTTTTTTTGTGAATATGTATCTTTATCTTAATTTAATATAGATAACTGCCTATTCATAAAAAAATAAATTTGTTAGCGGCCTTGTTTCAATAGGAGAATATTGCAAAAACAATAGATTACTTGATCAAAATACACAGCAGAAGAAACAAAATTAGCAAGAAGTTAGAAAACAAGAAGTAATTGGTAGGATAGACGGTGGTTTGTTTGACAAAGGTGGTTTCAATTTCATTTTGTAGGTCGCATAAACTGACTAAGGGAAAGGACCCAATGGTTGTGCACCCTAACTTCGCGCTTCTAATTATCCTACGTGGAAATTTCAAATCACTCCCAATTTTTTACAACTTACTCGGCAAGTCCCCTGCTTATAACTAAGGTTTCAGGGCCACATCATCAAATATGATGCCACATCAACATGCTTTTTGTCAAGGTGTCCAAAAAGGCCCAAAAAAAGTGAGACCAATACTCATGAATTCATACCATGTTTTATTAGGCGCTGATGTGGAATCACATGATTGGTTACTTTTTAGATCAAAGGAATACATTTTATTTAATTATGGATAGTGATCATCAACACTAACAACTTTAAAGTCACATCTATTGGTCCAATATTGATAAAAATATTGGGCATTATATAAACAACTACCATCACAACTATTGAAACATGCTCTGGGTCTCTCCCCTAATATCGTGGACGTAATTAAAAACATTCGTGGCTTAATTTTTTTTTGCAGATTTTGTGTTCACCGTTTGACATGGTATCAAGCAAATTGAGCCCTGCACTGTGAGGAGCGGTGAAACCATCCGCACTGAAGAGTGGTAAGAAATAATTTGGTTCAGTAGAGGCAACGAAGGAGATAGGATAGTGCGAGGGTTCAGTGCTTCACTGATTTTTCAAATGCCAGAATATTGAAGATTGTGGTCTCGTGTTTCAACAAAAGACAACTGTGCATATACCAGATCATGCAATGAGCACAAAGAGTAGGAAAAGATGAGATTGGGCGTCGAAATAGTTATGTTCTATGATGATTGAATCACTCCTGAATCACTCACGATTTCTGCGTACAAAGGCCATATTAATGCTCGACAATATGTCAATTTCCGCATAAAGATTTATGCTGTTGGGATACTATTGTTGATCTGCCAAGCGCCATTTCAGCAAAAGCAGGGGCAGGGGCTTTCTTCCACGCCTCCCTTAATACGAATGGAAATTAAGGGCTCTCTAAATGGACAGCATTGATCCTTCATCTGGTCGGCTATCGATTTTATCTGCTTCACTCACTCGTTTATGGGCTTTCTGTCTTACGAGGTACGGTTTTCAAAAAGTTAAAACATCTTCAAACCAAAAACAGAAAAAAACAAAAAATACCAATTATTCTGCTTTTTAAAATTCCACAGAGGAGATAATTATATATGGTCAGCTGCCATTGCTTTTTTTTTTAGCCGTTCTAGATTTCGTGATGTTCAGCTAGGGTATTTATTTTTGATCGGATATGTACGATTTTCCTTTCTTGAAATTTCAGCAAAACCCTTTCTGATCCTTTTAAATTCCAAAGAAACATTGTTCCGATTTGAAGGAAACTGTATGGAAAAGGTTTAAATATGGAACAAGTCTTATTCGATTCACTGTTGGTTTTACCCAGAAGTACACTTGTAGCCTTGAACGACATGGCTTCATTTTGAGTATAGAGAAAATATGGAGCTAGCTTTGTTTATAGAACGGAATTGCTCGCCTCGATCCTCTTTAAAGACCATCTATCATATTTTGTATTTGGAAAGCTTAATATGCATCACGCGTTTTGTTTGAATTGTGGGAAGCTGTGCCCAAGTTTCCTTATATCACGCAATTGTGATCTAACATACCGTGTAGAAAAGAAGAAGTGGAAGTTAACATATATGTTCAGTATTTGTTGTTGTTTTTATCACTGTTGGGACAGTTGCATAGAGTATTGACAACAAAATTTATGTTTCCGGTAGCAAATGTTTCTAACTGATTAAGCTATATGTTTGAGTATGGTATAAATATCAATATTTAGAGAATATAGGTGCGGGTAACAATGTAGATTACTATTTTCTGCAAATGATGTATGAAGTAGCCCGTAATATAGATTGGGTTGTAATCAGATGGGTTCAATGTTCCATGTTTCTTGAAGTGTAGCTGCATCGGACTGTCCAGCTCTCCCTGTCAAGAAGAAGTTTACCATTGCAGTACATAATCAAGACCCCCTCCCCACCATGATAGTGAAGAGAAGTATATTTATTAAGGACTAAGCATGTCAAAGAGGAGGCTGGAGGTACCAGAGGTTGGAGGAGTCTTATTATCTCATGTTAGCTTCTTGCTTGAAGATGGTACTTTGTATGAGAAGCATCGGTTCTATATTTGTGTTTCTTCTTGGAGCAATGGGGGCAGTGGAAGATGGCAGGAGTGGGTCTTGGCAGTTTCATGTGTTGTATTTGCAGATAGTTGAGTATCTCTCGATCCACATACTTGGTGATTTATATCTATGGATAGCTGAGTATGTCTTGATCCATAGACTTGAAGGTGTTTACTTGTGGATAGTTGCGTCTGCCTTAATCCACATAAGAAGAAGTGTTATTGCTGTGGATAGTTGAGTATGTCTCAATTCACATGTGGAGCAATATTCTTGTGGATAGTTGAGTATGTTTTGTTCACAATAGAAATGGTGTACTTGTGAATAATTTATTATGTCCTAATTCATAGGTATTGTTCAACAATCAGGACATCCACTAATGGGACCAGTTGGGTGTGTTTTGGGTGAGGCAAGAGATTTGATGGAGGGACTTCATAAGATTTTCAGATGGGCTGCTGTGTTTGGTCCATGCAATGTTTCATCCTTATTTGAATTGATGTAATAGGGGTGGAATGTTGGAATTAATAATACATCTATAGTATATATATTATAGATTAGATAAATAGATGAATTAATTAGTGCTAGTTTAGAAATAAAAGTTAAATGTTAGCAAATAATTAAGTTGGTAGTTATTTCCTTGGTTGAATAGAGTAGTCGTTGGGTGGTTGGTGCACAAGAAAAACTAAATGACTTTATAAGCCAATACACATGAACATTGTAATCATCCTAATGAAATCATAATTTATATAAGTATTCTTCTTCTTTGTGATTCGTGAAGTAAATTCCAGATTTTGTGCTCACCATTTCAACACTTAGAGCCAAGTCAATTTGTTTTGACACAATTAGGAACTCCTTCAAAGACCCACTTCATCTGAGGAATTATTTCTTTCATGATTCATCTCTTATGAGTTTGAATGGTCTATCTGACACTACTTGCATCAAATGATGCCTATAGTGGGGAAGCCATGGGATTGAAAATAGCCAATTGAATCATTATAGCATTGAGCATCACTACTTGGATTTTCAGGAGGTTGTAAGTCCTAGTATTATTGCTACGCCCTTAATATTGGTGTCATAGTTGGAAGACTCGCCCCAAAGAAAAACTCGCCAAGCCAAAAATTGGAGAGTTTTTTAAAACTCGCCAAAAACTCGAAAAAACTCGGAAACTCAAAAAAAAAAAATTATTATTATTATTATTATTTTTTTTTTGCAAAACTGAGTTTTTTCGAAAAACTCGGCAAAAACTCGGAAAAACTCATCCTCGCGAGTTAAACTCAAAAAAACTCGTTTTAAAAAAAAACTCGCGAGTTTTTGAAAACTCGCCGAGTTTTCTGCGAGTCTGCCAACTATGATTGGTGTACATAGGGTTATGAATAGTTGGCTTGTGGCTATCTTAACTCTTAATTAAGTCATATTATCATTATTATATTGATATTTAGTTATTTAGGTCGGCCTAAGGCTTATATAGGGCTAGCTAAGTCGGTCTGAGTGATATCCTAGGCATAAATAGGTATATATAAGAGGTAGTGAGTCTTATTTCATCATCATATGGTGAATTGTGTTCTCATTGGAGATATTTGGAGGTTTGCCCCCTCCAAGTGGCTTGTTATTCTCAATTATTATCAAGTATTTACAACATATTTCATATCAGATTCTTCTATTGTGCAAGTTATTTCATTACAAGTGGTATCAGAGCATGATCTTGGCATCGTAGAGGCAAGGCGTCTTCTTAATATTGGAGGTCATTTTGGAAGGCACATATCTTTCAGATTTTGGTGAATTGTTTTCTTATTTTTAAATTGTTTTTGAAGACCATAGTAAAGAAGCTACACTCCATATTTCAGAGAAATTGAAGTAGAATTGAGCGAATTATTGCAAAACTAGGGTTTCCAAAAAATTCACTATCAAGGCTACAAATTTGTTAATTTCTTGGAGTTTTTTTTGGGTAAGTGGTATCTTGGCCCTAGTAAGTTACAATAAAAATTTCAGAGAATTTAAGTTTCATTTGTGCGATTTATTTCAAAATTATTGGTTTCCATCATGACGGGGGTCTTGCCACAAGAGGCAAAAAGAATGTTGTCACACTGGGAAAATCCCTTGATAAGGATGAGGTAAAAATAGAGGATATTAATCCCAATGAGGAAATAATTAAGGTCAAGGAAGACATTTCCTCAGTGAAGATGGAGATGTGTGGTCTAAGAGGAGATATATTAGACATACAAAGCATGTTAAGCACCTATATGAATGAACCAAGAAAGGAGGTCTCAAGCAACCAAGGTGAAACTTCTAGGTCAGCTACTCTTGACCGAAATGTTAATATTCCTATGGGATCTAGGAATTTGATACCAAAGGTGGATATGCGCAAGTTTGATGGCAAGGATCCTCTAACATGGATAAACCAAATGGAGAATTTTTTTGAAGTCCATCAAGTCCCAAATGGACAAAAGGTCATGATGGCTTCCCTATATCTAGAACTAGATCAATTCATTTGGTATCGTTGGCTTTGTACTCATTGAAAGAAAAAGGGCTCATTGTCTCATGGTTGGTTTTTATGGAGGAACTCCAAGAACAATATAGCAACAGTGTGATAGACAACTTCTTTAGCCAACTAACTAAACTTCAACAAACAGGATCAATTAAGGATTATGTTTAGCAATTCCAAAATCTTTCCTTTAAGAGTGGATAAAATTACAGAGGAGAACTTGAATGATTTATTCTGGGCGGTCTCAAGGATCACATTCAACATGAGGTACGCATGTTTAGTCGTAGCTCTATCTTTGAGTCTTTTGTCTTAGCATAGAGGGTAGAGGAAAAGTATTCTATTCCTAGAAAGCAAGGGGCTAATGTGATAGGAGAAAAAGGATATTCAACGTCTCTTCCTCAACCTACTAGGTTGACCCCACAATAGATTGAGGAGAAGAGAGCAAAAGGGTTATGTTTCAATTGTGATGGAAAATATAGTAGAGGACATAAATGTAGTGAAAAGAAATTGTTCTATATTGAAGGTCTGAGTGAGGAAGATGAGGAGGAACCGATATTAGAAGGTGAAAGGGAGTTAGATGAGGAATCACATGATTCCCAACCAATCATTTCTTGTCATGCACTTTCAGGTTTTAGTTCTCCTCAAAATCTCAAGGTAGTTGGTTACTTAAAGAAGCAGAAAGTAACAGTGTTGACTGATTTGGGTAGTACTCATAATTTCATCAACAAAAAGTTGGCTACTCGTTTAAATTGTTTTATATATCCAACTCCAAAGTTTCAGGTCTTGATTATAGATGGTGGTACTGTTAGTGCTCTGGAAAATGCCATAGCATTAAGTTATCAATGGGAGATTATCACTTTGATAGCCCAATGTATGCTATCTCCATGGGTGCAATAGATATTGTTGTGGGAGTACAATGGCTTACTACACTGGGAACAATTGAGATGAACTTCCAAGAACTATTCATGATATTTCAATCAGAAGGAAAGTTAGTAGAGCTAAGAGGATTGAAGGCAAAGTTCCCACAAATGGTAAGCTCTCATGAAATGCAAAAAGTTGCTTAAGAAAGGAGCTGATGGATTTGTGGCCCAGTTATGTTCATTAGAAGTTTCTCAATCTAATGCTCCTACTCATCTAGATTTACAAGCAATAATTGATCTTCACTCAATGTTTTTTGGAGATATGCCTAAAGAACTTCCTCCTAAGAGGGATCATGATCATGCCATACAACTAGTTCCAGGGAGCCAACCACCCAACATCAGGCCTTATAGGTACCCACATATACAAAAAAGTGAGATAGAAAAAAATGTTGAGGAGATGCTAGAGGCAGAATTATCAGGCATAGCTAAAGTGCTTACTCCTCACCTGTGGTGATGGTACGTAAGAAGGATGAAACTTGGCGCATGTGTTCGGACTATAGAGTGCTCAACATGTACACCATTAAAGATAATTTTCCTATTCCAATCATTGATGATTTGCTAGATGAATTGAATGGAGCTATGGATTTTACAAAGATCTTAGATCGGGGTATCACCAAATTCGAATTAAGGAAGAAGATATTTGTAAGACAGCATTTAGGACTCATGAGGGTCATTATGAATTTTTGGTGATGCCATTCGGTCTTACCAATGCACCATCTACATTTCAAAGTTTGATGAATTCCATTTTTAACAAATTCTTGAGGAAGTTTGTATTAGTGTTCTTTGATGATATATTGATTTATAGCAAGACATGGGAAGAACACTTCCAACATGTAGATCAAGCATTACAAATACTCAAAGATCATCAACTCTATGCTAAGCCATCCAAGTGTGCTTTTGGTCTTAATGAGGTGGGGTATTTGGGACACATAGTTTCACATGAACGAGTAAAGGTGGATCCTAACAAAATTAAGGCTATAATGGAATGGCCTATTCCAAAAACCATTAAGAAATTGAGGGCTTTCTTGGGATCGACGAGATCCTATAGAAGATTTGTGAAGAATTATGGCCATATAGCAGCACCTCTCACAACGTTATTGAAGAAGGATTCTTTTCATTGGAATGAGTCCACTAATGCAACATTTGAGAGATTGAAGAAGGCTATGTGTACAACTCCAATGCTTGTCACTCCAAACTTCACCAAGGACTTTATTGTGGAATGTGATGCTTCAGGAAATGGTATAGGAGCAATACTCATGTTGGAGGGTCAACCAATTGCTTTTGAAAGTCGTCAATTAAAGGGTAAGAATCAACTCAAACCTATTTATGAGAAGGAAATGCTAGCTATTCTTCATGCAATTAAACAATGGAGGCCTTATCTAATGGGTAGACACTTCAAGGTTAAGATAGATCATGATAGCCTAAAATATTTTTTGGAACAAAGATTATCTTCTGAAGAGCAACAAAAATGGGTCATGACTTTGAGATTGTATATAAGAAAGGGAAGGAAAATATTGTGGCAGATGCACTTTCTAGGAAGGATGAGAAAGATGAGACCTTATTGTGTGCTATTTCAATATTACAAGCAAATTGGGTGGAAGAAGCCAAAGTAGAGTGGCAAAATGATGTTGCTACAAGTAATCTCATCCAACAATTAAAGAGTGATCCTCATAGTTCAGATAAGTTTTGTTGGAAGGGAGATACTCTTTGGTATAAAGAGTGATTGTATCTCTACAAGAATTCCACTCTTAAACACAAGATTCTCACAGTACTTCACGAGTCTCCAATTGGTGGTCATTCAGGATTTTTGAAGACTTATCATCGAGTCAAGCAAGGTTTTTTTTGGGAAGGGCTAAAAGGTGATGTTCAAAAATTTGTGGCTGAATGTTTGGTTTGTCAAAGGAATAAAGGGGAGACAATTAAGACACCAGGTCTCTTGCAGCCCTTAGCTATTCCTAGCCAACGTTGGGAAGAGGTATCGATGGACTTCATCACAGGGCTTCCCAAATCTAAAGGTCATAATATCATCATGGTAGTAGTTAATCGCCTCACTAATTATGCACGTTTCATTGCATTATCACATCCTTTTACAGCAAGTGCAGTGGCAAAAGTTTTTTTGGAGAATATACAAAAGCTATATGGTACACCTAAGGCTATTGTTAGTGACCGTGATCCTATCTTTACTAGTCACTTTTGGAAAGATTTATTCTCATGTTTGGGTACTCAATTGACTCATAGCTCTTCATACCACCCTCAATTGGATGGGCAAACTGAGGTTGTTAATAAGTGTTTGGAAGTATCTCTACGTTGTTTCACTTCAAAGAAATAGTCTCAATGGGTAGATTGGCTACCACTAGCAGAATGGTGGTATAACACTTATTTTCATAGCTCATCAAAAATTTCTCCATCTTTGGCACTATATGGATATCATCCTCCTTCCATCATATCATCATTGAAGGTTTCACCAAGAGCTCAGGCAATAGAGGACCACTTGCTTCATCAACAACAGGTACTTTTAGGACTCAAGGAGGCCATGGCACAAAATCGAAAGAAGTAGTAGGCGTACCAACATCGTAGCGAAAGAAGTTTTGAAGTTGGGGATTGGGTCTTCTTGAGATTGCAGCCTTATAAGAAAATCTCACTGAAGTAACAAAAATGAACAATAAGATGTCTCCAAGATATTATGGCCCATTCCAAATCATGCAAAAGATTGATAGTGTTGCCTACAAGCTAGAGTTGCCACTAATGACAAAGATACATCCAGTTTTTCATGTTTCTTGTTTGAAGAAGGTAATTGGGCATAATATTCCAACTCAAACCGTACTACCAGAGCTCGATGAAGAAGGAAGAATCATTTGGGAACTAGAGTGCATTCATCAAACACACACAAAGAAGCTAAAGAAGAGAACTCTCACTGAGTATCTCATCCAATGGAAGAATTTACTAGTTGAAGTTGCCACATGGGAGGACAAGGAGTTCGTTCAAAAGAATCCACACTTGATTAGCATTGAGGACAATGCTTCTTTGAAGAGGGCGGGCATGCTATGCCCTTAATATTGGTGTACATCGGGTTATGAATAGTCAACTTGTGGCTATCTTAACTCTTAATTAAGTCATATTATCATTATTACATTGATATTTAGTTATTTAGGTCGGCCTAAGGCTTATATAGGGCTATCTAAGCCGGCATGGGTGATATTTGTTGGTGTAACAACTAGCACCTCTGGAGTAAGAGTTGGTACGGACAGCTATGCACACTACGCAATGAGTGCTCTTCAAATTAGGAGGGGAAGCTCCCTCGTTGTGCTTTAACAAAAATGCTTTGGAAAGGGAAAAGTAATCTAAACTATCTCCTGTCTTTTTGTCTCAGCTGTAGAGGTACAAGGCTTTCAAGAAAACTCTATACGTTGCAGCTAAGTATTTTCTGGTTTCGCAGATCACTAACTACAACTAGGCTAATTACTTAAAATCTATCTAGTTTCCTCAAGAAAACAGAGCATGAGGAAATGGAGCAAGGGTTACTATCTGACGATAAACAAGTATAGATTCTCAACTTGAAGGCAAGGTGGCACATCTATCAGCTCAATCTAAACAAGTTTATTATTCACAAAACACCATACGATAAACAAGAACAGATTCTCAACTTGAAGGCAAGGTGGCACATCTATCAGCTCAATCTGAACAAGTTTATTGAACACAAAACAAATTCGATCTAACTAAGGAAAGAATTCACCATTATAATTGCATGAAACCCTATGTGGCATAACAATTCATCATAATAGTAAAAACGCATGAACAGATACAGAACAAGCAATATTGAAGGCAAGGTAGGCACAGCATATATTTCTCTCTCGTGCAAAAGTTATTACAAATGAGCAAAAGCTCTTATTTATATACATCAAAAGGTGTAGGGAACCCTAAAATCACCTTGAGTCAACTATAGTCTTGCAATGCATGCAAGATTTATTACTAAACCCTAATAAAGTAAACTATACAGTTAACTGGAAAGCTACCATCAGTTAACCGGTACATCTAACCTAAATGGACAATGTGCAAGCATGCACGTCCTTATTTAAAGCAAAGTTAACTGGACACTACCTTCAGTTAACTGAAAACCCTAACCCTAACTCCTGTGAAGATAATCCCAAGGAAGAGATAAGCATGTATGAAGTCAGCAAGTGAACTCAAGACTGAAAGTCGAGTTAATTGCCGCTCTTGATTCTATCCTCGAAATTAACTGCAGGTTCCAACTGGCAGATCACTCCACGTCATCTCGGTCTAACACTTCGACCAAGAACTCATCAATCTCTCTGTCTTCTGGCACTTTGATGCTGTCCAAAACAACAATCTGTTTCTTCAGTTCTTTGTCACTCTCCTTGACTGTATGCATGCATTCTCTGACATCTTCAGCCGCCTTTTTGAAACTAGTTGACATAACTGGAATATTTTCCAACTTAGCCGCCATAGGATCTCCCTCAAGGCTATCACGAATCAGCTTTTCAAACTCAGCTTGCACTTCATTAAGTGCAATATACGTGCCATCTTCAAGAAGATAATGACACGAAATCTGAACAACAAAACCACTAACAAGTGCAAGAGCTCCAACGACATTATCTTTCAGTGAAAACAACTTGGTAGAGATCTTTTCACATATTTCCATTTTGAAAAGGTGCTGCTCCCTCCAAGTAAAAACTTTCTCTTGATCTTCATCAATCTCCAAGGCGTCATATGCAATAGACAACTGAGACACAAGAACTTGATCCTTGGCTAAACTCTCTGCGACTGAAATCTCGAGCAATTGAATACCTTGACGAAGTTTATGTGCATCACTCCTCAACTGATACAAATCCATAAGAAGACGTTGACCTGTAACGACTAAGCTTTCAATCCAGTTATCCAAAAGTCTGCCATGATTGACTAACTGATCCAACTTTCGTTGCTCTACAGGTGTATTCTGAGGAAGAACAGGCGCTCTTCTTGAATTTCCGTGAACAAGATTAGAGATATACTAACGAAGTTGACCATTTTCAGCCTTAAGCAATGCCTTATCCTCTCCATCCTTCGTGATGCATTCTTCAAGATTATTGGTGACAATCTTAAGAAGAGTCACGTCTGTCTCTCGAGTGGTCCTGCCAAGATTTGCCTTAGTAAAAGTAAAGTCACCAACTTCGACTTCATCTAGGCTCTTACCCTCTGGAGGAATAGCAACTTCTATAACAATCTCTGATTCTGGAGTCTTCTCAATATGCACCTGTTTCTTGATTTTCTTGTTCGACCTTCTCTAATAAGGTTCACCGAACTCAGATAAATCAAGGTTATATGAAGGTTCTCGCCTCTGTCTCCCCAAAGACCTCTCGAGCCAACAGGACTGAACATTATTATCAATTCGAGGAGAGACTGTCCCTAATGTATCAACCTGTGGCAGTTCAGTTGTCTCCGATCCTACTCGAATTGGTATCTCAGGCGCTGAATCTATGTCAATAGGTTGCACATGTGGTGAACTAGGAGGTGAAACGTGAGGCTCAGCCTGAATGACTGTCTCTACTGGAATCTCAGGTACATTCTCAACTTGCTTTTGCTTCCTTTTACCAGTAGTCCTCTTTCTCATGTTTCCACTGAGTCTAACTCCTTCAGGAGGTATCACAATAGCCTTGACCTGAGGCCTTGACCTCGAAGTAGAAGGCAATGAAGAAAAATTCTCTGGCGGCTCTGTCACAGAAACTGACTTTCGCCTCCGTTTATTTTCTAAGAACTGCTTGCTGGTCTTGATAACCGATCTAGATACCTCCTCAATAGAAGTATTCTCTTTAGCGTACCAATCTGGTGAGTGAAGTGGCTGCTGAGCAATTTGAGCTCTGACATATGAATTGAGAAGAACTTCTCCATCATCATTTGATAAACCATCAACATCCTCTGATAGGTAATCAGAGAGCTGAGCGATAGTGAATCTGCAATAGTGACGACGACGAACCTCGAATTCATCTTCACAATTAGCCCAGAAATCTTCAAGTGCTGGCTTATGTGCAATCCCTCGCTCTAACCTGTTTGCATAATGACCCAAAGGATCATAGGAACGCCTCTCAGTATGAGTTTTAAGCTTGAATCTTTCTATCTTGATTGACATATGCTTGGCATCTGTTGCAGTCCTGCATGTGAAAATTCCCAATCCAAATGGAAAAGTAGTCGCAGTCTTATGACGACTGCGAAGAAAGAAATGAACATGTTGCATCTGTCTGAGAAACTCCATGAAGATGATCTTGTCTGAAGGATACCTCGGCAACATCAGAGGCTCTCCAACATATCCATAAACCTGGATGTATGTGAAAGTAGGGAATTGAATAAACCAATCTGCCCAAGTCTCCATCGCTGATTTTGCCTCGGCAGAAACACGGATGTGCATTTCATTGTCAAGATCTCTGACTGTCCTCATAGAAAAGTGATCATTCACTGCTCGAAAGTCTTGTTCAGATTTAGAAAACTCCAACTGAGAATAGTACTCATGAACACGTTGAACACCAAGAGTGCCATTAGTTTTTAGATGCCTGTAGCTGCCTTGAAATGCAACTAAGTAGACCAAGTAAGATATCATACGAAACTCATGAAACTTGAGAAAATGAAAAATCTGCTGATGTAGGCAATCACTAATCAACATAGCCCAGTCAAAATGTTCTGTGCCATCAAGAATTCTGGAAATAAGGTAAAACATCCATGATCGGAAAGTGCTAGCATCCTCTTGACCTATAACTCGATTGAGCAAAGTTATCAAAACAGCAACCTCATCCTTGAATTCACCACGACCAATCTTTTTAGGCATATTAGTCTTTTGAACTTTGAGCCATCTCTAAGCCACCTTTCTTTGTGAATGTTCTTGATCTCCATCCCATATCTTCTCACAGGCCTCAATAACCACAGTGAAATTATCTGAACGAGGAGGAATAGCAAAACATTTCTCTATATCCTTCGGTTTAAGACTGCAGATAATCCTCCCATCAGCTGATCTGATTTGTCGTGAAGATGAGTCATAATGCTTGATGCAAGCAAGAACGAACTCAAGATCAAAAGTAGTAACAGGAATAGATGCCGCTGCCAGCAATCCAGAACGTTCAAGATTTCTCAATGAATTGCTGCCAACACCCTCCAAAGTGCTCAGATTAACCATTGGATAAACATGATTTAAGTCCGTATCTGAAGTTCTGACAAAATCATGTATAAGAACCGATTTGGTCTTATAATCAATGAGATTAAACTGCATTTTGAAAATGAAGACTTTTGACTATAAAGTCGAATATACTTGAACAACTTTTTGGAAAAACTGAAAATCTCTGGACAAGGCTAAAAATAGCCTATGGCGGGAAAGATTTTAGGAATTTTTCTGAAACGTGGGTTTTGTGCAGAATCAAATTCTAAGACATCCTAGATAGCTCAATTTTCGAAAAAATGTGTTTTAGGCCCACATGCAAAGAGATTCTCAAAAAAAAAAGCATAGAGCTTCAGAATGAAGACTACGGGGCAATTTTCTCGAAAAAATCTAACACATGGGTTTTGCTGCAAATACTGAAGTATGTGAACCCAGATGATCAAATTCTGAAAATATGCTGAATTTCTTTGACATGCGAAGAAAGTACCTAAGATGAGAAATAGAAGAAATAAGATAGAAGAAAGAAGGTTTTATTTGCTCTGCTTTTGTAGAATTCGCCTATCTCTGTTTTGGAATTCGATGAAACCTGCATGCAAACTGCAAACAAAGTCTGGAATATTCTTCTTTTGAACAAACTGAATCCGTTGCTATGAAGAACGCTGAATTCTGACACCTGTAGCACCTTTAAATCGCTGCTCGCTCAAGAAGAATGTATTTCTCTAAGCTTGTGATGAGGAATGATGGACGCCTAAACTTGAATAAATAGAGTTTCATCACTAAAATTCGTAAGAAATGCATGCAACCTTGAAAATTGCGCTTGGCTTGTGATTGGACCTCAATTTAGTTAACTGAAGACTAAAATGAGCTAAATAAAGCACCATGCTTTAGAACTAAAGTCGCCTTATTAAGACTTCAGTTGCAAAATTCTATTTAAAGCATCATGCGAATTAAGCTTCAGTTGACAACTCCATATTAAGGTTGCCATACTTCACAACTCAAAATTCATGCTTTAAATCTTTAGTTAAAAATCTTAACTAAAGCGTCCATTTTGAAGACTGAAGTTAAAATATATAATGAAGTGTCAACTTCACAAAAACTTCACAAAACTTCAACTAATGCGCCATGCATTCAAACTAAAGTTGATTTTCAAACATGCACTTCAGATAAGTGGACATGCAAACTAGTTAACTCGACATGCAAAGTTAGTTAACTGGACATGCAAACTGAAAGAACACTCAACATGCCAAAATGTGAACTGGAGATGACAACCTAGAAATTGTTTAGTTGAACTGAAGTCAGAACTCAAGTTAGGGCGCACCAGTCAACTTCTTTCGAAAAATCAACTTTGACCTCTCTAGGCGTTTTCCAGACTTAGCCAATTTTGATGAAAATTTGGTTTTAAACCTCTTTCAAGACCTCTGTTCATCCCTTGACACTGGCTGACTGACTTCATCGATTGGCTGGCTAATAGGTGCATCACAGAGTAGGACAAAAACTGATCAAAAGATACCTTGAGATTGAACATCATAAAACTAAGATCTGAAGGGTCAAAAATCCAAGCGCCCTTTTCAAAAATTGCTCTTTTTCTCAGACTTAGTCAAATTTACTCATCTCCACCTCGTACAAAGGGAAAAACAAATCCTTCATAACTTCTGATTGATCAAGTTTCAGGACTGGATCACAGGCTCAATGCGGAGCTGACCTCATTCCACATGACAGCTGCAAAGGCACATTTTTCCAGAAAACATCATCTGAGGGGTGAAAATCAAGGGCGCCTTTTTGAAAAGTTGCTCTTTTTCCTCCAGACTTAGCCATTTTAGGAACTGACCAAAATAACACTAAAACTCCGACTGCAAGCTGCTGAGTCATCTTCTGATCTGACGGAGACAGGCAACGGGGAGCTGAACGTAACACGGAGAAGCTGAATATCTGAGAGCATAAAAAAGAAGGCATTAAAGGCTTCAAAAGCTCAGGGGCTTTTCTGAAAAAGTGCTCTTTTGCTTTTTCCTTGATATTTTGACCAAGATTTGACCCTATGTTTGACACCTGGCTCAGGCATTTTGGCAACTTAGATTCACCTACTAACGGATGCGTCGCGAAGCCTGAACAAATGTGAGACAAACATCTCGGGTGGCATTTAGTCAAAAACCTTCATTTGACACTTCAAAAAGATGGGCGCCTTTTTGAAAAGCTGCTCTTTTCTCCAGTGTTAGCCAATTTTGTCGTTCTTCTCGTTTTGCGCTATATCTTCTGTAACTTTCACGAAACAGGTCCGTTTGATAAGCTTAATAGCCCGTTGCGAAGCTAGCGTGATACCAAACAAATGTCTGCTAGAGGTGACAAACCCTAAAAATAGGATCTGAGCCCCTAAAAGATAGGGCGCCTTTTTGAAAATGTGCTCTCCTTTCCAGAGATAGAAAATTTCGATATTTTCCTTCAGATTTTCACTTTTCTTGAATTTCTTTAGTAACAGACTAACATGAAATTGACACAAACTCCATATTTAAAAAGTCCAAAAATTACCTTCTGACATTACTTTAACAAGATTAAGACTCAATTAAGCAAAATGCCTTAGTGAAGCAAAAAAATTTGGTTTGGGTACAACAATATCCTAGGCATAAATTAGTATATATAGGAGGTAGTGAGTCTTATTTCATCATCATATGGTGAATTGCGTTCTCATTGGAGATATTTGGATGTTTTCCCCCTCGAAGTGGTTTGTTATTCTCAGTTATTATCAAGTATTTACAACGTTTTTCATATTAGATTCTTCTATTGTGCAAGTTATTTCATTACAATTATCCTGGCTCAAGTGTGATTTTAGCATGGAGTTTTCTATACAATCAGGCCTGCATTACTTTCTAATCTATTTGCATATCATGTTGCGTTTGAAGGTACATTCCCAGGAGTGCACTCTAGGTTACTTTTGGAAACTTAAAAAGGAAAGATTTTGTAATTATATTTGCATAAACAAGATAGTTAATCCAAGATATTAGTTAATTTGAAGCAGCCTATACGTTTCAAGTCCCTCATGAATAATATCACCATAAGTCTTTTCCCTCATCCAATCAGTTTGGATCACACAACTTTTCCTCTTCTCGATGATGGATCATGAAATGTGATCCAAATTATATCCAGAGGCACTCTTGACAACTTATAAGATTAATAAGTAGGAGGTATTTTCCACAGCGTGTCAAATTATGATATTGCTATCAAGATTCAACCGTGTAGTTTTTCGAGTAAAATTCATTGAGCCCTATTTCATGAGTAGTGGTTCACAAGAACCCATCTCTCATGATAATGAATGGTCCACATAGCACTCATTGCATCTAGGTGATGGTCACAGAGGTGAAGCATTGGTCCTTCTTGGGAGGTCACCCATCCCAGTACTACTCCAACTCAAGTGTGCTTAACCACGGAGTTTTCCCCAAGGTTAAGCCCACTTTTATCTTGCAAACCCATTTGCAAAACCTTCAACAAGTGTTGTGCCTTATGAACCATTCATTAAAGAGCTCCTTTAGCTCATCAATTGATAAGTAGGAGGTATTTTCCATAGTGTGTCAAATTATGATATTGCTATCAGGATTCAACTGTGTAGTTTTTCACGTGAACCACTACTCAGGAAACATGGGTCCATGAGTTTTACTCGAAAAACTACATGGTTGAACATTATGAGAGATGGGTTCTTGTGAACCACTACTCATGAAACATGGGTCAATAGGTTTGACTCGAAAAACTACATGGTTGAATCTTGATAACAATATCATAACTTATAAGATGTGTAAATCATACCCCCAAACTGTTTTCTAAAACATTTCCACACAATTCACTTAGGAATTCTATGGAAAAGGGTTCTCTTATAGTAGCAAAAATCTTTCTAGGAATAAATGGGTAAACCAAAAGATAAAGATTTTTTTTCAGTTGATCACGATTCGATTGGAAAAAAATTGGGTTAGGTTTAGAGGAAAAATCATAGCAGAATGGAAAAGAAAAAATCACAACATTAGTTGAAAAACTGCCAAAAATTGTGATTCTTGCCCATTTTTATTGCAATTAAATTAGTCAGCAGCTCACTGACCAGGGTTTTATGAAAATTGTGGTATGTTGGTCTGCAAAGTGGGCAACTATGTTGTTCCATGATTAATCATAAAGCACTGCCTATGTTGCCATGTTCGATAGTTTTGGCCCTCGTACCCGTGTGGGTACGAGATAGGTATAGGTATGTTTCTGGTACCTGTTGAGGTACGCACAGGGTTCGGGTGTTTTAATTTTTAATTTTTTTTATTGTTGTAAATTTAAATTTAATATTATTTTATTTTATAGTTTTATTTTTTTATAAATTTTAATTTTGTTTGAACAATTAAATAAATGAAAATTTAATATTTTAAAATATTTAATTTAAAATTTAAATTATTAATATATAAAATTTAAGAAATTCAAATATTTAAATTAAATTTAAAAAATATAGTATTGTTTTATTTTAATCTTTAATATTAACAAATTTAAATATTTAAATAAAATTTAAACTTATTAATATTTTAAATTTATTATAATATTATTTTATTATTAATTATTTTAATTTATTATATATAAAAATTAACAAATTATGAGTATCACTATTCTTATTATATATATATATAATATAATATAAATATATTAGATAAACTTATTAATATTTTAAATTTATTATATATATATATATAGACTGTAAGAATCAGGTAGCCCCCCCTATAAATTGCAGTGCGTCTGGTAAACTTTTTCACGTCACCGGTGATGTTGGCGTGACACGCCCTTCAGTACCATAGGGATAGGGGGGAGACTAGACCTTGTGTCGTCTTGCCTGCAACAGGATGCTTTAGCCAATTGAGCTAGGCCCTCCGCTCCTCATAATTTATAATTTTGAACACGCAAAAATAAATAAATAAATATATATTCCCATACCTGTACCCAAGGAAAAAAAAATTGTCGTACCCTTGTACCCATACCCTTATCTGAACCCGTACTTGAACTGGCAACTTAGGGCATTACCCTCGTGAATGCTTAACCTCTTGCAATCTACTGCATATCACATAATCTTTGACAATGGTAGTTCTAATCATGGTACATAGATCTAGAGTGGATTCTCAACCCATTCTTAGAGACATCTACACATCTACTCTACTAACTCTCAGTTGGAGATGAATTATTTTATTAAAACTGTAAACTTATGGGCTGCACACATTTACAACAATTCCACAGAGGATTAAAACTATCACCACCACCCAACGTTCATGCTAAAACTGTTATAAGTATTAATTGGTCACTAAAAGGATTACTTCTGCCTAGGATTCAAGATAAATCAAACAGGGCCATTTTCTAACTGAATCAGTTTTCCATCCCATGGAAACACTTGCAATTTAATGATTTAATGATCTTGTCTTTGCACTAAAACATAGATTCTGTAATTGATTTGACAGGCTGAATAACATTCATGATTCATGTTGTAGTAGTAGGACTGAACCTTGAGATATCTAAACCATAGTTGAAAAATTCGTGACATGGAACTGAAAGAGTTAAAGGACATAGAACTAAAAGAGCTAAAGGACATGGAACTAAAAGAGTTAAAGGTTGGTGCTTGCAAGGAAGGAGTGAGGAATAATACACTCCTTGCTTGTAAATTCTTAGCTAGAAGATTAGAGGCCTAGAGGCATATGATAGAAAATATATGATAAAGATTTTATGCAAGTCCAGAGGTAAATTAGATTGTGTTTTATCATAGGAAGTTAATTTGTTGGTTATTGGCTTGATAATGTTTGCAAGGTTGTGTGGCTTGAAGTTTTAATTTTGTCATCAAAGAATGTAAAAGAGAAATGAGGGGCTTCTATTCTTTTTAATCCCATTTTGAGCTCTAATATGTTAAGTCATGGCTATTCTATCTGTGATAGGGTTATTTGGATTGATTAAAATATCAATAATAAGATTTCTGGTATTTGCTCTGTTTATGCCCCTAATAGTTCTCGGAGGATGTGTCCTCGCCATTTTTTGACATGTCTCCCTATTGAGGACATTTCGAGGATTTGGGGATGCCTTGGAAATGTCCTCTCACTGTCCTCAATCAAAAAATAAATTGGCCCTAATATCTTGAAAATGCAGGGACTTTATGGGGATGGCTAGTAGTCTCCAAGATAGTTGGGGACATCAATGACGTCCCTTGATCATCTTGGGGACACCGAGCCATCCCCTTGCATTTACATTCAATTTTTTTATAAAAAAAGGCCCAAAATGATTTTTTTTTATTGTTCTTTTGTGGGTTCCCACACCAGTCAGCACAAAATGAGAGATTTTGGTATGCAAAGCAACAGATTTCAAGCTTTTTTATGGTGTATGACAGTCACATGTTGTTAGGGCCGACTTTGCAAGATTTGAAAGCAATTTTCAGCCATTTCAGTTGGCAAAATAGTAAGGTTTTCAAGAGAAAATCAGGCAAAACAACACTTAGGATCTCAAGTTCCATTTGTACCTGAAGGTGTTGTTTCAAATTTTCAATCACAAGATAGTGATTTTCTATCACTAAAAACAACAATTTTTAGTTGTTTTTGCAGTCATAAAATTGCAGGTATGCAACATATAATGGCAAAGGTTTCAGTCTTATTGAGGCAGCCTCCTTTCCAATCTCAATACAAAGTCAAGAACTTGTTGTTGCTTGTGTCAAGTTTCAACCACTACAAGGAAGATGGGCTCATTAATTGCACAAGTTCTTTGCAAGTTCAGGGTTAGCAACATATTTTCTATGTTTTTGTCAGTTTGTAGTTGGAAACTTGGAACTTGCAGCCTTTGGGCATTTTGTTGTAAATGTTATGTATTAAGGATTTATAATGGATATGATGAATGCCTTATCAATCTTATTATATGAATACTTGAAATTTCCCTATTTTTTAATAATTGTCCCCTTTGCCATCCCTTGCTGTCCCCTAAAATAGCCTCCAAAAGCTTGGTCTCCAAAACGTGTCCCTTAGAGTTAGTCCCTTGCTGTCACTATCTTAGAAACTTTGTGGAACATAGCTAATAAATTGAAAGGTATCTCATGGGTTTGTGGTGGTGATTTTATTATGATTGAAAGTGGTGAAGATAAATTTGGAGGGTGTTAAGTTTTACTATAAAGGGAATGAATGTATATTTTGGAACAAGTTTAGATGAAAGAAGAATTTGGTAGTTTGTCTAGAGAAAGGTAAAAAGAATGATAAAGGTATTTGTTTACTTGGTCCAACTATTAGAAAGGTTGTAAGAGAGTTTCTCTAGATTGGAGATTAATTTTTTGATGTCTCCCTAGTATTTGGACATTAATGTAGTGTCAAGGTCATCCCTTCTCCCCTGTTTGACCATCATCCTATTGAATTTGATTTTTTCCCCTAGTCTAGCACTTCTAAGGTTTTTTATTATTTTGAAGGCCTATATAAATTTAATGTATATCATCTAAGTGATCCAAATTGTTGCAACACTCTATATAATTTGTGGTTTTGAACTTTTTTAAATTCTTTGTTGGTTCTAATATTTTTAGATGGAACAAAGCTATGGAGTCAATTGTTGCTTTTATGGGAATTTATTGTAAGGATAAAGCTAAGTTGAGATCGGCCAGAGTTAGAAAATGGTAGGAATCTATTTTTTCTATTTAGAATAGGCTTCAACTAAGGCCTTTTGATGAGTCTTTGCATCATGATGCTATGGAGTTAAAAGAATTCTCTGGTGTAATCAATATTATCATGCCGATGGGGCTAAATATGGGTTTAGGCTTATGTGGCTTCACTGGGGTGATATTGGGTCGAATTTTTTCTTTGAAATCTTAAAAGTGAAACATGCTAAGAAAAAAATTAAAGCTATTATGGCTGGTGATTCTCTTGTTGAGGATGAGCCTAGTATTAGGATGACTTTTTAGGATTTCTATTGTAGTTTGTTCTCTTTAGATGAGAATATAGAGGCTATTGTTAAATCTAACGATATTATTTTTAAGAAAGATAGCTCCTTGTAAGCTTAATAGTAAGGAGGCTACTAGCTTGGACAACATTCTTTCCTTGGATGAAATTATTAATGGTATTTCTCAATTATAAAAAGGTAAATTTTTGGTTTTGATGGCTTTCCAATTGAATTTTACAAGTCTTATTTTAATTGGATCAGTAAAATTTTGTTATTGGCGTATAAGGAAGCTATTAATTATGGTACACTAGGGCGGAAAATTTATCAAGGTATTATTAAACTGATCCCTAAAGATGGTGGCCATCTTCATAAAAAAATTGGAGGCCAATTACTTTTTTAAATGTGTCCTATAAAAACTTTGCTAAGGTTTTGGCTTCAATAATTTAGAAGCTTCTTCCTAAGATCATCTCTTCTACCCAAATAGGTTTTGTGAAAATTATGTATATTCTTGACAATTTGATTACTAGTTTGGAGGGTATGCATCGAGCCAAGCATTCTAATCAAAATATGAGTATGATTCTTGTAGACTTTGAAAGCCTATGATAAAATTGAATTGCCTTTTATCATTCTTATGTAAATTTTTTTGGGGTTTGAGGCATATTGTTGTAGAATGATAAGCGTTTTATTTAGAGATGCCTTGACTTAGAATAGTGTGAAGGGTGTTCTATCTCACTCTTTTCCTCTTCTAAGGTCTATTAGATGGGGATGCGCTTTTGTCCCTCTCTTTGTGTTAGCTATTGAGTCTATTCATTTTTCATTGAGAACAATGTCTCTTGGATTGCTTGTTAAGGGGTTGAGCTTAACTTTAGGGGATTTAATTATTGAATGCATTTTGCTTATGATTCTTTTATTTTTGTTGAAATTAATGATAATAATTTGGATAATAGATTTAGTACAAGGCTTTTGGTTCAATGATCGCAATTTAAAAATTGTATTCGCTTAGCTGAAATTGTTCCTTTCCTAACTATATAATGAATAAAGCTTGGAAATGTTTTGGCCCTAATGTTATTGTGAGGTCTTTAAGGATTCCTTTTTCACTTAATCCCTTCCTAAAGGATGTGGGATTGAGCCATGGAGAAAGTTAAGATTGTGAAATAGCCAGGAAAACATTTTTCTTTCGTTGGGCAGTTTCAAATGTATCAATTTTGTTCTTCCCATGCAATGCATTTCTCTTCTTGTCGGTTGGTGTCTTCTTCTAAGATTAAGTAGCTTAATAAGTTCATAAGGAGCTTCCTTTTGTCTAATGGTAAAGGATATAGCTCGTGTCATGTTGTCTCCTGGGATCAATTTATCGGGCCTAGAAGTTTGGGGGGTATGGGTTTACAAGATATTTTTCTTTTTGGCGTTTCTCTTGTAGTTAAATGGATTATTAAAGCTTTGCAAGGTGCCTTGGAAGATTGTTTTGAGCTATGATATTTCTAATAGTGTTTCTAATAGATTCTTCTGTGGGTTTCATTATTGGAACATTTTGTTTGGTAAGTTTAATGTTAAGCCTTTTGGCTCTGCTATTTTTGGTTCCGTTATGAAGGCTTGGTTATTTGCTAAGGAATTTAGAAAAGGTCATGAGGTCTTCAATGAAAGTAAGGATAAAGTGTTGGGCTTCCATTCTTTATGGTGGTCTTTGAATGATAAGAATTTGGTTCTTGCCTCTACTAGAGGCTGTTCATCTAAAACTTAGGCTAATAAAGATATTAAGTGTATTGACCATAGTTGAAAAACTCAGACTTGGTAATAACTCTGCAGACCCAAATTTTTTAAAAAGTCGGGACTTGGCAATAACTCAACAAATTTATCGAACATTTGAAAATACATAATTTTAAAAAATATTCTTCAAAAACACACATATACTGAATTTGTAGAATATATTACTGATTTCCATCATATATAAATCAAAATTTGAGTTTAGTATATATCATAGACTGAAAAACAAGTTCAACCATTGAATACATATGAACTTAAAGTTTCAGTATCAATGAAAATTCATCTATGACTAAAGTCCAAAAGTTTGTTGCTGTTGTGTGAGCGTTGCTGAAGCAGATGGTATAGCTGCAATATCCTCAATAGGTGCTTCATCCACAGTGATAGGATCAAGCTGTGTATGTGAGGAATGTGCCCCTGATGGCTGACCAACCTTGCCTTCTTCCACCTCATGTGCTGCTATATTTGCTTCCCATTCAGCTACCTTCCTCTCCAAATCAGCAAACTCATCATTAGTTAAAAGTTATAATAAATGTCATTGAGAAATATTGCCATTCATCCTTTCAAGTTTCCAACAAATATCAACCATCAAATGTGGAGTATCATAATAAATGTCATATGAGAAATTAGAAATATTGTTGTTCATCCTTCCAACTAATATCAACCATCAAATGCAGAGTATTAGAATAAATGTCATTTGAGAAATATCGCTGTTCATCCTTCCAATGAATATCAACCATCAATCTACCACAAGCAAAGTATAGCCATGAATCTAGTAACAAGATTAATAATGATTATTATTTATCAAAATATAATGATTACTATTTATTAGAATAAACCTGACCTGAGCAAGGGCTGAGTAGGTAAAAGGCCAAAAAAACCTCTGTTATCATGCTTCCAGTCGTGTGCCCTAAGTCGCCACTGTCCTCAATTGCGTTACAAAAATTCTTGAAATTACATTAATTTTTAAATGTTTGGTGGAAATAATTTTTTTTACTGATATTGGCAAGTTTTTGACAGATTTTCTTGCAAAACTAATGAGTTTCTGACAAGTTTTCGTGCAAAAATTGCTGTGAGTTTTATAAAAGCCCAACAATGAGTTTTTCGGCAAGTTACTAGTCGCCGGTTCTGGCTCATGAGTACTCACATTGTTTTGCAACTATGTTATTGATAATGTTTTGGTTAATGGTAGTTTGATTCCTTGGGAGACTTTTCAATGCAAGTTGACATTCCTCTATAGCAGAAAGTAACCTATTGATGGTTAAGCATACTGGTTTGGGGGGAATTTCAAAGTTATTTGGGATGACAGCCTTTGGGATAATATTCATTGGATAGGTGGTAAAAAGTTCTTTCAAGCCACTTCAAAGTTTCTATACGCTATTGTGTCTTATTCGGATGTCTGGTTGAGCAAGCTAAATAATTTGTGGGGCCTCTATGATTTGGTGGATGCTTGCCTCTATGATTTGGTGCATGCTTGTTCTAATAGTTTTCAAAGGATTTTGGTCTAATAACATTGAGCCAAAAAGTCTTTTTTAAGGTGGATGCTTTTATTTAATAAGTTAGTTGTAGGTGCTGTTATGGTTAGTCAGGATTGTTAGTCTTATTCAGTCTCTGGGAATGTTGAGTCTATTTATCATTTGTGTTTTGATTGTCCATATCCTAAGCTTGGCTGGAATTGTTTTCTTCCTTCCTGAAATAAAAGAGTTGTTGAGGTGTTCATTAGTTGGTTAGATATTCTATTTGGAAAAATTGTTAGTTCTTCTCATCTTAATAAGTTTCTTGATAAGATATGGCTGGTTATGTGGATTGAAATTCTTTATTTTTATGGATACCTAAGAATACTGAAGTTTTTCATGATAAGAATTGTTTGCTCACTGGCTTTTCAAAAATCACACTATTTTGTTGTGGTCAACAATGTGGTTTTGTAGGTGTATAGGAGGGAAGATATTGCTATTATCAGCTTTCATAAAGAAGAAAGTTCTGACAATTTCTCCTTTGGCAATGA
Organism: Sequoia sempervirens; assembly: GCA_007258455.2. Lineage (NCBI taxonomy): Eukaryota > Viridiplantae > Streptophyta > Pinopsida > Cupressales > Cupressaceae > Sequoia > Sequoia sempervirens. The sequence goes on from VDFB02358068.1 coordinate 35,741, forward strand.
TAATTGGCATCAACAAGATAACATTGTGATTATAGACAGTGATGACCCTGATAGTCCGGATCCTGTTCCTTTTTCTGTGCGTCATGGGGATCCTTCTCTGTCGAAGGCTGATTGAGAGAAGAGAGAAATTAATATACTAGTGATTGATAATGGTGTTCCATCTCCATTAACCTAGGGCCCCAGGTTTCTGATGATTCTGTTCCAATGGCTGCTAATAGTGGTTGTAATTGTGCTTCAAATTCTAGTAGTGGTGATTCTTCTTTGTTTATCCTGGCAGTTCCTATCAGAATGTACCCAAAAGATTGGCTTCAAGAGTGTAGAGTTTAGAGTGAGCACTTTGAGAAGAAATGTTGAATATATGGTTGCTAATCTAGGTAAGAAAAGGGATAGGTCTAGTTATGCTAAGTGACCGGTCGGGTTTAGTGTGGTGATGATCTGGTATCGATGTTCCTTTTTGCTCATATTCTTTGACTTTAATTTTGTGTTTTGGTGGTTGTAGCCACTTGTTTATACTTGCTGGTCATGTGGGGGTCTTTTTTATGTACAGAATGTTGTGTGGGTGGGTTCAGTGTTGATATCTGGTTGATATAGTTGTTCTTTTGTTGCTTTTTAGGTTAGTTTTTGTTGACTTGTGATCCGGTGCTCTGCATGAGTTATATTTACAAACATATTTCAATATATATAAAAAGCTGAAAATGACTGTCATCCAATCATATTTTTAAGACTGGATTTCCTGTAAAATTAAAAGAAAAACTTAAAAATGCGTGCATGCCAGTATTTGATATTATAGGAAAGACTTTTATGGATGAATTGACTTGGTACAAACTAGGACTCAGTGAGAGTTAGAGATGCTAAATTGCTGTCTCAGGGAGACGTGTTTTTTCTTCATTATTAAAACATACATTATATTGGCAGTTGAACCCTGCATTTTTTAGTGTCTTTAGAGAACTATTTATCACACATCTTTTGTAAAAACTTCATACCTTTAATGACAATGTTTTCTCGGTAATGTTAAATGAACGATTAACAGAGAGTAAACGGAAATACATAACAGCAATAATAAAACATGTCAATTACTCAGACAATGCACAGAATATATGTTGTGTATTCTTTCATTCATCAGATAGGCAATCATTACAGAATGCCAAAATGTATGCGGTTCCTCACTACAAGTGCAAACATACAATATACAGCAAGCTGACATTGGTTGAGAATGCCAACTGTTGGCAACTACCAAGTAACAGCCAACCAACCGTTGGGGACTAATTGCACATTAACACATTTGTTTATTTGTTTCTTGTCGACTACAGCCAATTCTAAGTAGCAATTTGCTTCAAGTTATAAGTATAGTTGCCTCTAGCTTAATATTCTCTCTTACTATGTTTATTGTAAGACACCTGGCCAAACAATATAATAATCGAGCTCCAGCAGATACGCAATTTTCAAGCATCAAATAAACTAAGTGTATTTTCTCACAACTGAATTATGATCGACAAGAATAATAGATTTGCAAATTAGTAATGAATACTCCTGGGAGTAACAAAGAGGATTACATATTCCGACTCAAAGAAGAGCCTAGTCGAATGATACCACAGTTGTATTCAGAAACCCAAGAGGACGACTTCTAGATAAGCGATTAAGCTCCGCCCTTAGCAATGGCATCCCTCCTCCAAGTAACCAATCCAATGATGTCGCACCCTGAATCTTCCCAAGCGCCGTCGAGTTGAGCTTGAATCTCCTAATCGTTCAATATTTAAATTGAATTCCCGATGCTCTGTTTCTTTATCTATGCTGACACACTCAGCTAATGATCATTCAAGACTAGATGTTCGATGCTCCCCGTTGGCACACTCAATTGTTGACTATACTGTCGTTGTTTCTTAAGCCGCGGTCTTCCAACACGTTTGGGATTGATGGCCAGAGCTAGAAGCTCGACCAAGACTTAAATCGTTGATCTCCGCCCAAGATAGCTGAACTCCTGTAAGCCATGAGTCCAACAAATTCAGAGAAGAGTGCGAGATGGAAAGGAGGTAAACACGGATAGCAGGGGGAGCGACTACGTCCTCACCCTAAAGTCGCGCATAGGAGTCTACGTCCTTGCCACAACGTACTTAGCTCATAAGCTCAAATCCGTGATGAACTCCAGCCATGGGGTCACCGAATATAAATACTTAAGCAACACGCCAACTTGCAAGAGGTTGGCTAGAGGAATAAGAAAATAAAGTCAAATTCAAATATTAAAATTGGCGCCAAACTCCAAGTGAGTCGGCCACATGGATCCTAAATTATTTATTAATATTTATTATTAATCAAAATAGTGTTGATAAACACTCTTCACACAACAATGTCGGCTCTGCTCAATTAGGGACATTACAGTTATGTTCATGTTCGCTCAGCCTAATAATGTAATGCCCCCTATTTGGTATACTTAGAATTCTGCCCTAAAATCGCAATTTCCAAGTAGGAGACATATTTTATTAAATTACAACTTTTGATAGACTTAGTTTAGCCAATGATTCATAATATAATATAATTAATTGATCATTATTTGACATATATATATTGATCTAGATGAGTAACTCATAATGCCAATTCTAAATTATTATCCCCTCAATAATCAATCATTGGGGAAGATTAGAGAAGGAACCTTAAGAGAGTGCTAGGAGTCTTTCCTACTTCTAAGCCCAAGGGTGGGTAGTCAACCCCCTTGTCTACTTAGCAAGGAATCTCTCCCCCTCATTCATGTACTTCCAGCTCTTCTTCCCATGAACAAATTATAGAGGCCTTAATAATTTATGATCAGATTGATAATGCAATATGAACTACAATTATCAACCATCGTAGAGGTTGGAAAGGAAATTGCAATAGGGTGCCCAGAAATCCTCTCATCTAAGCCCAAGAGCGGACACTCACCCTCTTAGCCACATGTGGCAGGCTCATTGGACATCCAGCATGTGGTGGTCTACTTAGATGGTGATCTCGTATCTGCTCCCCTTCCTTGCTTTTCCTCTCTCCCCCATATGATTGCTTAGTGTAAATCAAATGAATCAGAATCTATTATCGACATTTATATTAAAGAATCATAATTACTTATAAGGCTCAATAATTGCTGCAAGCATCATTATTGTATAATTGTAAATAACATATATATATAATTGATTTCAATCTTCCCATAATCGTCTATGTGAACTTATTTATATATATATACATATGTATGACATCCCATCTGCTGATTATATCTGCTGCTATATTCAGAAGTATATTCCAGATTTCTTTTTTTTTATTCCATGATTTGATGATTTAATACTCAGAAGATATGACTCTGCTGATCTCTATTTCCTTGCTATGCTCAGAGAATATTTTATTCCATTCCCAGTCCTTCCTTCGTCAAAGTACTCTTTATATCCTAATGATCGGACACGTCTCTCTGAAAGGAGGTATCCTTTGAAATGGACGTGTCCTTTGCCTTATACCAATTGCTGCCTTTAATGTTGAATGACTATTAATAAATTCTGCCACATATATATCTATATATATATATATATATATTAATTGATTTCAATCTTCCCATAATCATCTATGTGAACTTATTTATATATATACATATGTATGACATCCCATCTGCTGATTATATCTGCTGCTATATTCAGAAGTATATTCCAGATTTCTTATCTTTTTTTATTCCATGATTCAATGATTTAATATTCAGAAGATATGACTCTGCTGACCTCTATTTCCTTGCTATGCTCAGAGAATATTTTATTCCATTCTTGGTGCTTCCTCCTCCTTCCTCAAAGTACTCTTTATATCCTAATGATGGGACAAGTCTCTTTGAAAAGAGGTATCCTTTGAAATGGACGTGTCCTTTGCCTTATACCAATTGCTGCCTTTAATGTTGAATGACTATTAATAAATTCTGCCTTTGATCGTTTTAATCGCTGCTTTTTGGAGATTCATTCGCTGCGCTTCATTATTAATCCTTTTCTATTTCCAATCTGGACGCTAGTTATTGAGTCGCCACCTTTAATAATATGCTCCTTTATATTGATCGTTGCTTAATGTTATTATCCAAAGTAGGGTCGGCTCATAATAAGTGTTCTTAATTTTATTTATGTTGCTAAAGAAAAGAGGTCGGCTGTCCTTATGAGGTTTGCCTGATTTGTTAATTTATACCAGCTGGGGTTTGTATTACTTAAGGGCTGTTAGCCCTAGTTTAGCAGGGGCATGACAAATAATCAGGTCCCTTTTGAACTTCAATCCGGAATCAAAATCCCAGCTTTATGGTCCACCTGAAATCAAATCTCCATGGCCTTTCAGTGTTCTGGTGTTGAAGATCTCGAGACTCTTATGAGAAGATTAATTCTTTTTCTCACAAACAAGTTTCTTATGTGAGTTCAATTCTTGAGCAAATTGCTCCTTTTCACCTTCATTCTCAAACCCCTTTTGGTGATGGCACCTGAACTAGGACTACCGGACACTAAACGGCTGCCACTTACCTGGTTGGATGGAAAGGATTATCGTACAGGCAAAAGTAGCTATTTGAATGCACTTTCTGTGGCATTTTCTCATCTTGAGAGGAAAGTGAGGGAAAATTCATAAAAGCATGGAGGAAATAGTGCAAACTTATACTAAAAGTTGGAATCATCTTGCCAGCTGATAAGTCTAGAAATATTCTTACACCATGGATGACATATGCCACCCATCAATTTTGTACATTTTGTCAGGTGTCATCACATAATCCTCACATTCTGTTTCTTGTATTACATGTGTTGCTATTTTCTGTATTTGTAAATTATTTATTGATGCTGATGAAGAGTTCACAGTATGTATGGACGGACTGGCAATCCATGCAATATCCTTTCCCTGGAGTCCTCCTCCCATCTGCTACATTTTATCTTAATCATTCTGAAGTCTCTATTGGCTAGTTATCTTTTATAGAAATGTCATACGTTTATTGCCATTCCTGAAGAATGATTTGCATTATATTTGTTTGCTCAAACAGTTAGATCTGTCTTTCCAAAATTCTCTTCTTTCAAATTTCAGTTTGGTCATCCATTAGGAATGAGGCCATAGTTGTTTACTGCCTCTGAAAGCTCACAATGTCAAATTTCATGATTCAAAATTTAGATGCACTTCCACCTCACATTGCTGATTGGGATCCAGTGCCATTAGCAGATAAACTTAACAATTGAAATTCGGGTGATTATGGCGTAAGGAATTTGAATCTTACATAAGGTCTATTATTATGGTAAAGTTATTTTGCTTAAGAGAAGTATTCTTACCAAAATTTCATTCCAGCAATGACAAATCTTAGACCTTAAGTGAGGACTAGCTTTTCCAATTAAGCTCCTGTTATTTTGAAGCATTATTTAGAAACAATCCAAATTGCATGCCATAATCTTTAACAGATTCTGATAAAGGTGAGTGGCTTTCATCCAAAGCCAAGCTTCAGATGCTTGGGTTTGACCTCAGTGATTTATGCTCTGTTTCCTGAACTAACCCTTGCACACATATTATGTTGTATTTTGGACAGGCATAGTTGTACTAAATTAAAGTATTTAGATGGTGCAAATTTGGTTTGTGTTTGTCTGAGATTTTCAATCTCGTTTCCTTTGGTAGAGGCAAGCAGACATGAGAAATGTTTAGAGATTTTTTCACGAGATCCTCTCTGTTTTTTGTCCATTGAATTGTTAGAATTATTGTCATTGAAATGTTTAGAGATTTTTTCACGAGATCCTCTCTGTTTTTTGTCCATTGAATTGTTAGAATTATTGTCCATTGATTTTTTCACGAGATCCTCTCTGGAATGGATGAAAGAAAGGGCCTCATGCCCTTAGAATAGTAGGGGCGGGTGGGTGGCAAACTATAGTTGCTCCACCCATAATTAATGAGTCGATCAATCTCCTTCGTCATCAGCGGGGCGCTGAAAGGAAGAATCTCCATTTCATCCATAATGCACACTTCTCGGCGGATTCAACGTCTCGTGTCCCGTAGGGATGGGTGGGAGGAAACAATCCTAGATATTTCTTTTCTACTCATTGCAACCGCGATCTATCATTCATCTTGATTTTATAATCATTGCAATTCCGGGTTATATCTATTGCCGGGTAGGGATGTAGTATATTGTTTGGAACGGACATTAAAATATTGCCAATTATTTACCAGGGAGGGTTATATCTATTGCCGGGCATAGAGATGTGGCAATAACATGCCCACTTTGCAAAATTTGCAAGAACAGGAACAATGGATAATAAGTTGCGTATAGGAGATTGATGATGAAAATTGATGGCAAGACAAATCACGATGAAATTACAAGGGCAGTTCCTATCATTACAAAGCAGCTATAAAATAATATTTAAAATTCATCTTTGCTGGCTGGCTTCCTCATGATCAGCATCCTCCTTGTGAAGTTAAAAAAAATTAAATTAAATTGTTATTATTTTTTGGGCCGACCCCACTCATAGTGGCACCCAATTTGGATATAAAAAAACAATAAATAAATCAATATATGGGCCGACCAAGGTCTAGCACCCAAAAGGAAAAGAAAAAGAAATCTAAATAAATTTATTGTTAAAGGGGCCGACCCCCTAATGGAGCACCCAAATCTTCAATGAAAGGTTACATTGAAGAGGTATAAAATAATGAAGAGTCGTCTCATTTTTGAAGCAATGTGTCCCTTCATGAAGTCACCTCCTATTGTGAAGGTAAATGAAGTTTGTGGATTGAGGAGAAGTGTGTGTGTGGAAGATAAGTTGATAAATCATATATACACTGGCAAATTTGTGAAAAGAGAGAATAATTGAAGATCATTCAAAAGCAGATTTTTGAAGGAGGACTATCAAGGAGAACGAATACTTTGTCTATCAAGAGGTTGGTGCCTCATATTAAAAGAGATTGGTGTCTCATATTATTGAGTTGGTGCTCAACTGTTGGAGATTTGTGTCTCCAAGTAGGTTGGTGCCTAAAAAGATTGTAAGAGATTTTTATATAAGCAATATTTTTCCGTGGTTTTCTCCCGAAAGGGTTTCCACGTAAATCTTGTGTTCCTCTTGTGTCTTTATTTTGTTGATGTTGTGAATTTGAAGTTATTGTGGTTGTTAATTTGAAAAAGTAAAAGATAGTCTTGTACTAATTCACCCCCCCCCTCTCAGCATAAGCTTTGCTCATCATGAATATCTAATTGTTGTGGATTGTATGAGCTTTACCAATTAAAAGCATTTAGATGCTGTGAATCTGGTTTGTGTTTTTCTTAGATTTTCAATTCCATGTGCTCTAGTTGAGGCAAGCAGACATGTTAAAACTTTTAGGGTTTTGATTGTTGGAGCCTCTCATTTTATTTTCCTTCTTGAATATATTTAATTTTCCTGGGATTCATAACTTTGGGATATGCTAGAAATTCTAATGCAGAAGAGTCGAATCTGAAGGACAACTGTAACATAACAAGGCAAATACTATTTTAGCAGGATCTGACCAGATATATTTGTAGAAATGCAGTTATGGGTCATAAGAATAAGGAGAGAATCTGTAAAATGTCCCTCCAAACTAGAAATCTGGAGTTAAGAGCAGTTGAAACACTTAGCAATTTTCTTGGGAAGCTGTAAACTCTGTAATGTGGGGACCATGGTGGGTGGTTGAGGTAGCAGGAATAAGAAAAGATACGAATTAAATGGTAACTGATATTACCCCAAGTCTGTGCATTAGAAGAACAGGCCAAGAAATTTCAGGAATTGGTCAAGTCTAGATAGCGCCCTAATGAAGCTTGGTTGGTTATGTTGAGAAAGCTAAATTTCTGTGCTTAACAACTATTTGTCACAAAAGAAAATTATTCTACTAACATGAAGTAAGTGAAATTATGAATGAAATGACTACCTTGGCATTACAGCCAATGAAATTTGCATGTATTTCTTTTATTTTTTCAACTAGTAATCTTGTTGGGTTGATGTAAAAGCAACAATAATCATATTCATGCCTCTAAATATCATAATATACAACCAATACAAAACTTTGGATGGTACTCATTAAGCTTTATGCCAAGGTATTGTTGTTTTGTTAATCTCTAGTTGGTCATCTGCTATGAAATTGTTTTTTGGTGTTCTATATTATTTAGCTACTGAAAGGAAGCAACTAATATTTTCTTGTCACATCAGCTGTTTTCCCTTCATATGGTTCTAAAGATTTCATTGGCATTGTTTGTGTTTTGATCATACAGAGTCATATTCACGAAAAATGAGCTCAGTTGCAAACATAAATGCAGTATTCTATGCAGATTCGTATCACCCCATTCAAGCAGGCAGTATTGATGGCACTGATATCACCCCTCATGATAATGGCGTATATCGTGCAGTCCTCTGTGCTACAGCTGGGCTCTGTTAGTAATTTTAATTTCTTCTATATGTTTTTTTTTTAATTAGTAGATATGCTTATTTAAGGTTGTTTTTATGGCATTTGTCTCCTATGAAGAATTAATGTGTTCTGCTAAGCTTTGCTATGTTCACACATTTCAGATGATCCGACTGGTGATCCTAAGGTTATTGGTGATCCCTATTGTACCATATTTGTGGGTTGCCTCTCTCATACCACAACAGAAGAGTCTTTGGGGAAGGTATTATATTCAGGTTTATTATATGACAAAAAGAATGCTTTCTTGACTTGTGGCCCATATATATATGTATAATAATATATATATTGCTTATTTTGTAGGAGATGAGCAAATATGGCAGAGTGAAGAACCTCCGTTTGGTACGCGACATTGGTAAACTGCTTTCTTGTTTTTTGTTTTGGTTATTTTATGGTCATTCTCTTTTATCCTATTTGTTTCATTTGAAAAATGAAATATCTATTTTAATCAAATAAATCATATACTCATAGTGTGGTTTATATTTTATGGCCTTTAAAGCTTCCCATGATTGGAAAAGTACCTCAGAAATAGTCCCTTAATTTTAGGAGGTTATAGGAACTAGTTTGGTAAAGCTGTATGATACGGACTTCATAGCTAATTTTTTGTTAAGACATTTGATAAATGAAGTGGGATCATTCAAGAGACTTCCCAGCAATGATCTGCAGGGACATGTCCTTGTGGTGTAATCCCATGCCCTAGGCATCTTGGGGATTGGGAGAACCCCTCATGTTTCCTTTTTTCGAAACATTTATTGGGAATGTCGCGTTTTAGATTTGATATTGGGGATATTGTAGCATCTCTAAAATGATTAGTGGATGTCATAACATCCCTTGACCATATTGGGAACTGTTGGTGTACGTTTTATCATCCACCGAACACTTTAGAATAAAAAGTCCAAAGACACTTTATCCTCTCTTGAAAAACCACCACGTATGCCAAGATTGCGAGAAGATCATATGGCAATTCCAAGGTTTCTTTTGTCAGGTCTTGATGTGTGGACAAGCTCAATGGGCGTTGTGATTTGCTGGTAATACACAAAGGGACTTATGTTAACAAATCTCTTACAAGTTAGGACTTGGACTAATTTGACCATAATGCTCTCTTTGTTGTTTTGGATTTTAAAAAAAAAAGTGCAAAAAGGATGAGGGTTTAGAGGCTCTATATTACTCCTGTGAATTCAAGAGACGATAGAGATTAGGTGGAACTAGTAACCATGCTTTGCTTCGCCTCCCTAGGACAACTACACAAAGTGGGTGCAATCTTCAAGAGGTGTGATTATAATTTTCATGTCTGATTATAATTTTCATGTCCTGAACAACTACTATCAAATTGAACAATACTTATCTAGACAGAAGTTAGGCATCCACAATTATGAGCTCAGGCTAACTTTACACATCAAATAAAAATCATTTATCCGAAGAAAGTATGAGCTAAGTTTCACCACAAATCACTACTATCAAATCTTGCATTCATCTAACATACATTCAAATCAAATTCTATTCTAATTCTAATCTATTGTTGAAGAAGCTATGCAACCTTGCAACCACTTAACAATAAAAGGATTCAAAGCAAATCATGCATAAGAGCTTTTATTATTTAAAGTAGCTATACACAACAATTTCATAAACTCTCTTCACACAAATGAAAATGAGAGCAAGAGTTTATATAGAGTTTTTGAGAATAAATGAAAGGCCGAGATTAAAACAAATTAACGGTTGAGATTATGACATATCAACCCTAAATAGGGTTTCCAAAAATAACATTAACATTAATTGCATGCAAGACAAGTGGTGCCTGGAGCAACTTTCAAGGATGAGCATCTCTATCCTCTCGGGCAGCAATGTGTTCAATGAACTTGGACATGATTGAGACAACCTCCTCCATCGTAACCTGTGGCAACATGTTTATCCTAAATTCTAGCCCGTCCAAGTCCTCAGCATATCTGGCAAAGGCATCTTCCCATTCCAATTCTTGTTTCATGAAGGCATCTCGGATGGATAGGAGGTTAGTCACCCTAATGAAGTTCTGTCTCAGAATCGATCCTGTGTTGGAGAAGAAGACTTCCTGAACTCTGCGCTTTAGGTTCTCTAGTTGCATGTCATTCTCTCAGACGATCTCTTTCTCAAACGTATCCGCAGCTATGAGGTAAATCTTATTTTGAATTTCTCTAATTTGTTCCTCAACTCTGAGTCCATCGACTTTTGCTCTCTCCAAGACCTCGCTCCGTGTTGTCAATGTCCAATACCAAGTGTGAAGTCATAGGTTGCGCTTGCTGCAATTATCTTCTCATCGACTAACTCCTGTTTTGGAACTCCCTTCAGCACTCTGAGGCAAGGAATGATCCTCTCCTGAATGTTTGGGAGGTTGTCCCAAACTTCTACCATAGCAGCAATTCTGGAAAGAAACGAGGAAGTTTGTCCATAGGCTAGTGTCAATCTCTTCGTGAATGCAGCCGCTTCTGTGCTTTGACTAGCCATCCATTCCTTAGCTTCCTTAGCCGTGACCATATCTTCTTCAACGCCCTTGGTTGTTTCCTGTGAGGAGTTTAGAAGAAGAAGAGGAGCTACTGCATTACTTTGATCGAGTGGTTTGGTCAGGTGCTGAATTTACTCCTTTAGGCAGTCGACCTCCTTATATTCCTTCTTCTTCGCCACTTCCTTCTCCAGTCTTGCTTTGATAGTAGAAACTGAGTTATCCAATTCTTCGACCTCTTGGCCCCTTGTTGTTGGGCCAAAGTCAATAGTGGTAATGGCGTACTCATGCGGAGCAATATGATCTTGTGTCTTATCAACTGTTGGCACGACAATCTATACGGAGCGGCAATCGACTTCTTCTCTCTGGATTGTGGAGAATTTCTTGGCTGGTTTCTTTATAGCAACTTGCTCCAACCTAGCCAAAAAGTCTGCAGTGTCGTCTTCCTCTTGAGTCTCAACTGGTGCCTGTATCTTTAATCTTTCCCTCAACCAGTCAGGAATTGTGGGCTATTCAATGTCATCCTCTTCTTGAACATTTTCTCCATTTGGAACATCCAAAATTCCCTTAAGAGCATAAATCATTCCCTTTGAAATTTCATCATTCTGGATATCCATTTCGTTTTTTGAACCAAGTATTTCTGTGCCCGTAGGAGATGGGGGCTCATCATCATCTAGCTAAACTAGCTCAATATTATCTTCGTGAATCGGAGAAGGGATTCTCATGTTGGCCAATGAATCATCCATTGTAGCCACTATCTCATCAATGTTTCTGGATGCAGTGGAATGAGATGGCTCCATTCTCTGTTTCTTTTGAATAGGCTCTACGTTAGTAGCTACATCTTTCCTTTTCTTGGAGTTGGTAATTTCAATCAACTCGACATTGTGGGATGCTCCTACATTCGAGGAGTATGATTCTGTCTCATCCTACAAGTTATAAGTGAGCGTTATTCTTTTTCATCTTAATTCCTCGATCTGCCGGTCAACCCACCACTGAGTATACTTGATCATTGGCCTCATTAATGTGGTTAAATCTGCAAGCTCAGGCTCTGACCACTTCATTGCAGGAAGAGGCCATCTCTCATCAAAGCATGGTTGGACATACCCTCCATCATCTTCCAGTTGATCAGGCACTTGGCAAAGTTCGTTGCTTTGATCAAATCCACCGGCAGTTTGAACCATAATCTTTTTCTGATTTCATATTCGTCTGCAGCATTTGCCCAAAAATCTTCCAGGTCGACCTTATGTCTATACCTTTTTCCATCCACGGTCCGAATGTGGCGATGAGGGTCAAAGTTGGCCCTGGACCGGTAAGTTGTGAACGGATACCATTGTATCTCCAGCTTGGCACTTTCAGCTGCTTGTGCTGATGGACATGGTTCCAACATGTTTCCAATGAAAAATGGAAATGTAATGGCTGCCTTCTCTTTCGTTCTCTGGAAGCCTTGGTATGTCTCTAGCTGCCTGAGGACTTCTAGCAAAATCATCCTATTGGTAGGATAAATTGGAAGTCAGTAAGGACTTCCAGTGAATCCCTGAATCCTTATGTATGTGAATCTTGGAAACTGGATAAACCAGGATCCATATTTGCTAATTAGGCTTTTAGCCTCACGAGTTAGCCTCTGGTGAGTTCCTCCTTGAAGTATTCTGGTGATGTACATGAGAAAAGCATCATGTGTCCGTCTGAAGTGAGATTTCGCATTGAGTTGCAGCTGCGGGTAACAATCATATGCCTTAAATTCGTTCTTGCCATTTCCCACTACGCCTTTGCATATTAGTCCTGAATATCTGTAAGTCCTGGCCAACAGATAGATGATGTAGGAGCTCATGTGGAATGATTGTCTTTTCTAGATTAATCAGCTGCTCATGGAGATTATCACTAATCATTCACGACCAGTTAAACATACTAACGCCTGAGGTAATTTCATCAATAAAATAGTACATCCACATCTCAAAAGGCGTGCCTTGAGGATTGCCGGCTATTCTATTTAATAACAAAATAATGTCCCCATAATCTTCGTTGAAGTTTGTATGACGCAACTTCTTGGGCATTTTCTTGGCAGAGCCCCTCGGTTTTTCCAACCATGACTAGTTAATGTTTGTGGCACAGAGTTCTGACTGGTCTTCATACAATTTTCTGGCGTCCTCCTTAGTCTTGTATGAAGTCTGGTTGTATGTCGGGATGCCAAACACTTCTTGGATTGCCAATTCTCTGAGATGAGCTAATATCCTCCCATTAGGTGAAATAATCTATCTCTTCTATGCATCATAATGGATAGTGCACTCCACCATTAATTCGGCACATTGTATGGCTGGTGGAAATCCGGCTGCTTGGACAATGCCATTCCTCATCATCCGGTGAGCGATTGGTGTCGGCAAGAATCCATTGTGTTCGTACATCCTCTTCCTGAATTCTTCGAAGTCTACATGTCCGAGATCGTTGTCTGTAATATTTTTCCACTTAGAATTAATTTTGGACTCTGGCTGCAATCCTTTGCTAGCAAATTTCATCTGTGCCTTTTTTGATGATTCTCCCCGGGTGGTCATTAACCTGCAAAAAAAAAGGATTATCATTAGTGCGAAGACTTTTAAATCTGGTTTTCTTGGACTTTGGCTTGAAAATTTTAGTTTCAGCCTGTGGAAAAATTAATTTATGTGAAAAAGCAGACTGAAATTGTAATAATTCGACTAAGTACTCAATAAATTCTTGCCAAAATGAGTGAATAGAAAAGAATTTGTCGAATTTAGATTTCAACTTTCGAAACTATATACTTTGACTTGAATTTAGCTTTAAATTTCGACAATTCTGTCTTTATCTCCAAGAAGGCAAGCTATTCTGTGTAAATTCAGTCCTCCAATTCAGAAATTCACTTCGTTCTTTGTCCTCTCTTTCGAAAAATCACCTAATCTCCAAGAATTTTCTTTCAATTTCTCCAAAATTTTACTTCAAGAAATTATCTATCACAGTCTTGAGAGAGTTAGAATCTCTCACCATCGAACTTGGAGAAGAATGATTTGATAATGACAATTTGAACTCTTTATAAAGTTGAAAGGTTCGATTATTTTAGTAAATCCATGTTTTTTGCTTTAATCCATCGAACCTGGACTTGTTTTATTTCGTCCAAAATGGCAAATTCAATCTTCATCAAAATCTTTAAAACAAGTTTCTAATTTTACTCATTCACCATCCTTAGCCAAAATCTTCTTGAGTTGGTGTGCAATCTTGCAGATCTTTCTTCTGATTCGAAAAGTCTTGGAGTGTTGGAAAATATTAAAAATATTCTAAGTATTAAAGTTTATTTTTCCAACTCTTTTGAATCATGGCAAATTTTATTTTTATCCATGGCCATCTTTATTATTCTTCGTGTCGTTTCGTGGAGTTTTTAACACCTTCCTTCTTTTCTATGGCGTATTTTATTGTCTTCATGCCAAGGTTGGACTTCAAGATAATCTTGACATTTTGCCCATGGCGGACTTTGGAGTTAGCTTGATATTTCTTCTCTAGACACTTCATGCCTTAGAATTTTTTCATCATGCTTGAGGGCAGACTTTGGGACTTCTTTTCCATATGTATTTTTCTTTTCACACTTGGCCAAAATTCAAATTTCATTTTCCGAGGCATCAAATCCTTAGTCAATTTCATGAAATTTTCTTCCTAAGGGTGTTAATACTTTAGCCAAAGTGTTGATACTTGGCCAAATTTCTCAAGTTTTTCTCCCTAGGCATCCATACTTAGCCAATTTCATGAAATTTTTCTCCCCAAGGTAACATTACATAGGCAAGGCATCTATACTTAGCCAAATTTTGAATTTTCTTCCTTGCTCTAGGCTGGACGGACTTTACTAGCTTCTTGACAAGCCTTCCTTGAGGTGGGCGGACTTAAAGACACTTCTTCCTTTATGCTTGGGCGGACTTTCCCTTCTTTATGCCATCCATTCTATCTTCCAAGCGGACTTCGTCTGTGTTAAGACAAGTGCAAGGGCGGACTTGAAGGTTCTCCAGACATCATCTTTGGGCGAATTTCTTTAGACTTGCACCATTTTCCATCCTTGATTGCCATGAATTTCATACCAACCATATGATTTTTCATTGCTTTTTGGTTGATTTCCTTGATTTTCTCATGATTTTCACTTGATTTTTGCATGATTTTTTTGCATGCTTTTGATGCTTTTTTGTTTGATTTTTCGCATGCTTTCTGAGATTTTTCTTTTCTTTTTGAGATTTTTTCCTTGCTTTTTACCTTTAGAGGTGCGAAACTGTGATTCTGAAGATGAAAACATTGACTCCATGACTAGTGGGACCTTGGCACTTTCTAAAAATAGAAAAAAGCAAAAAGCAAAAAGCACAATTTCTAAAAATAGTAAATTTCAAATTGGTCCAAAAGTGCCAAAAATGAAAAAGCAAAAAGCAAAATAGCAGAATCCTTAAAAAGTAGGAAGTGTCAGAATTGACTGAAAGCAATGGCGTTCCTCGTCTACCGGGCCTTTTGAGCACTCTAACGATGTTTAGGTACCATTTCGAGCTTGGATTCTTTACTCGACTCGGATGACTTCTCAAAACTCTAATTCTAAGCTCTCAAAACAATGGCCTATGAAACTGTGATGCGAAGGCAAAACCCTAAAAAGCAAACTACTGGGGGTCCCCATTTGCAATGGGGCGATGTGTGAATTAGGTCACAACAAGAACATATCTCAAGGAGTTGGTGTTGGCATTTTTCCTCTTCCTCTTCCTCTTCTTTCTTCTTTTCCTTTTCTCTATTCCTCTTCTTCTCATTTGGTGATTACAAAAGAGCATGGACCAGAATTTTCAATGTTTTTATGGACCCCCTTTTAGGTTTAGATTTAAGGTGGGATTTTTGAAAAAAATAATTTAGAGTTTTTTTATGATTTAAAAAAAAATTCCTAGCTCATGCTCTTTTTGTGAATACCAAAAAAGAAAACGAAAAGAGAAGAGGGAGATATAAAATGCCAACATCAACTCCATAAGGTATATTAATATTTTGAATTCCATTGGCAATTGATCATTCATCTTCTCATTTTTAAGTTTCTACTTCAAACTAAATCATTCATGAAGTTGTTTTTATTTATTTCCATAAATAGTAAAATATTAAATAATGCTAAATGATTTATATTTTCTCGTGTTTTTACCATAGTAATGCAATATGGCCTCCTTTGACTTGTTCATATCCTCAATGGTAATCTATAAGCATTTTATCTTGATCAATCAAATGCAGTACCTTGACTAAAGGCTTTATCACCTAAAAATATTGAAAACAATTTTTGTAAATTAATAGATAAAATACCAAAAGCAAGCAAACAAACATCAAATTAAAATTCACAAACCTTAAATTTGTAAGTTAGCTAGAGTATCTCTTCTTTGATCTTGGTGAGCACATTGTCAAAGATTGCCCATATGACTTTCTCCTCTTTTGCGTTCTTGCAATATGGAGATTCCAACAACTGATGGCTCACAAACATTAGCTTCAGGGAAGCTAGTGCCTGCACAATGCTTTGTAAAGTGATTAAGTTTATGGAAAACTGTGTGATCCCTGATTGCCCGAACTCTTTCCTTTGGCATGCTCTCTCATCCAGTTAAGCACCCAAATATGGTTGTAGGTAAATTTTGTGATGATTCTTTGCCTTAAAGCACACTTTTGAACCATCAATTCTCCATCCCAACCTTTGGACCACCATCTCCAACAAATTGCATAAAGTCTTTGCATTCTTAACTTCATGCGAGACATCTATGGATTTCAAGAACATGGATATGCCATTACAAAGTCCATTAGGGTTCTATTTGCCATCTATCCACCCATCAGATTGAATGCTGCAGCCCTTTTTCTTTCCTTTTTTTTCTTTTGGTCTTCTACTATTAGCTGCACATTTTTGATGGTTCCCTCTAGCAATGGCTCACTAAAATCATGTAGAGTTGGTGTCTTAAACCTTACATCAACAATAGTCAATGTATTTATGAATGCATCCCAATATGGATGCTCGCCACATTGAATGATATGTTGTATGGGACCAAATTTTTTAGCAGCCATCCTCATCTCATGCCACTTCTTTTTGTTCCAAGCAATACCTTTGAGTGAAGGTTGTGCACTTGGAACATTGCAAGGAATGAAGGAACTTGGGGAGTTAATATGGCTTGAACTCTCTTTAATATGAGTGGAGGAGGGCTGAATCCACGGGCCAACTAAATAGTCTTATGTTGAATCAAGGATGGAATTAATCACTCATGGATGCAATGGCCTCCCTAATCCTCAGTCTTTTGGTTTTTGTCTCCTTATAGATGGAAGTAGAGCATTTATTTTAAGTTGCACTTCTTCATCCACTTGGTCATGCAACTTTACATCTTGGCCGGTGATTCAAGCAAGGTGGTATTTGAGGCTATTGACACCTCTCATATTATATCTGCAATAATTGCAGTTTGCCTCACCCTTAATTACACCTAGCGTGCCATGCTTCCATGTGGGGTGTTTTTCACCTTGTATAATGCCTTGCACACTGTGGAGAATCGGAGATTGAAAAAATTAGAACCAAGCTGCAGGGCTATTGAATTAAAAACCCAAGTACATACCTATCGGATCAACCTACAACTATTGATAAATCCTTCCAATTGCCTGAAGATAACTTCATGTGGCTGAGAATCAAATTTCTGAAGCAAAAATGACAAAAAAGTCAGTTTTTGAGGGGGTTAAGAAAGTTTTTTCACTGGCTGAGTTTTAGTGTTGGACTTGTTGAGTGCAAGGGAGCTTCTCCTGTTAACTTGGCTCGCGGGCCATGGATGAGTTACTTGCTGGTCTGGAAATCTTACAAGCAATTTCTGAGTTTTACACCGCTTTATATGTCTTCTGTTCACTTCAGATATGAAAACAAGTGCTGTTTAATCACATGCAGATGGTTAAATAGGCATATTTGTACATCAACTGAAATCAGATTGTGTGTATATATTTCTAAGATGGCATTTAATACACTTATAAATAGCTGTATTACTTGCAAATTGTTGGTTAAAATCTCTTCAAACACAATGAATTTGGAAGTATTGTTAGACAAAGGAATTTTCATAGTTTGAGGACTTGGTGAGCACTCTGCAAGACTCACCAAACTCACAAGTCCCCAAGCTGTCTGTGCTGAATCGACCAGATTTGTGCACCCATTGTAGCCAAGTCTTGGAGAGTACTCGGCCAAGTCTTACTCCAAGACTCTTCGAGTCTCAGGCTGGGCTCCCGAGCCCTAAGCTCAGACTCTAGTGGTGCTTGAGTCTAACAGCCATGCATTTCGAAGTGAAAGTTCATCTTTTTTTGGTCATTTTTTGCTCTTATTTGCCCGTTTCACCCAATAAAGCATTGACATAGCAAGAAGACAATTTGAGAAGATAATTTTTAAAGATCAAATCATCAAACAAGTAACTATTATTTTCTTTTTTTGCTTTTTTTGTTTTGAAAATTAAAAAAAACTTGAAAAACTAGGGGAAATGTTGCCAAAAAAATTTCCATTTCCCTTCATCCCTTATTTCCAAACACTTTTAGCTTCTATTTGCATTCTATTTTTTATAAATAAATGCTTATCACTTTGCTTGCTGCTGGTTATTTGCAAAACCCTACTGATTTTTTTCCCATGTTAAAACAGCAATGTCAAGTTCAACACAAATGAGTTACATTAGGTGGGGAAAGAGGAAGATGTAGATTGTATGTGGTTGTTTTTTTTCATTTTGACATCATCATATGTAAACAGTTGTAATGCTGTTATACATTTATTATTTATAATTTGGTTGTATTATAGTGTATTGTTCGACTTTGAAACTATGAAGTTTCAAATTTGATAGTTTTAGGATCATATGACGTGTAATGTTTGAATTATGACAAATTGATTGTCAAATTAGACTTTTATGTTCTCTAAATGCATTAATTTCTTCTTTTTTTTGTGTAATTTTATGAGTTTTTTTTTTCCGAGTCCATGCCAAGTACTGAGTCTGAGTCAAAGTTTTGGGCTGCGGAGTCTGAGTCCTAAAACTATGGTTATATGATGCTTTTTCATTCAAAAAATATTCATATCTGTTTATTTTTTGCACAAAGTATCGAATATTTTTAAGAATGTTATTGATGAAATGGATCTTGACCATTGTTGTCTCTATAAAATGCAACGTATCTAAAATCAACTGCATTTGTGATTTCAAGTGATAAGTCAACCACAGCAAGACCTTAACAGAAGCCCAGATTTATGGTTTGGCAACCGTCTATAGAGAATCTCTCTTAAATGTGAGCTTGTAATATTAAATCCTTGTTTAGTTACCCTCAGTTTAAATAAACATTTTTGGTTTGTTAGTCTTAAGAAGCTGAAATAAACATTGTATACAATCACAATGTGATTGGAAATGGTATAATTCTTGTGATATGATATTTAATTGATCATACTTTTAGTGTTTTGCATGTTTAAGTGAACCCTTCTGCATAAATTTGGTTATTCAATTCTATAAATTGTTGTTACAGTGACTGGTGCTTCCCGAGGCTATGCATTTGTTGAATATGAAACTGATAATGAGATGCGTTATGCCTATGAGGTGAGTTTTCTGTGAATATCCTTTCTGATAATAACAACTAAGACCATTACCATGAGCACCCTTATGAAGAAAGTAAAGAATTTATGCAGACTGCTCATCACAGCGTTATTGATTGGAGTCAAGTGATTGTAGACTACAATCGACAACAGCTGATGCCAGGTTGGATTCCGCGTAGGCTAGGTAAGTTGTTTAAGGCTTAAGCAACGGATGAAGGAAACTTTTAATCCTACCTTTTCTTTTTCTAACCTGGTTCTTTTTGTTTACTAACATGAAAACAAACTCAGTTGCATTACTAAATCTTTTATTTTCATATAAGCAGGAGGAGGCTTGGGGGGACGAAAAGAATCAGGGCAGCTACGCTTTGGAGGCCGAGAAAGACCATTCCGAGCTCCTTTGTAAGCACTTTACTATAGCAGTAATCTGAATCTGATTTCTTAATTATTTGAGTCTGTTTCATACAAAAGTTGTTCCCATCATGGAATTTATATTGTTCTGAACTTCTGATACCTGTATTTCCTCTATGAGATGAATTTTGATCTTTTATGTTATGTTATCAGGCGGCCTATTCCATATGATGAACTGAAGAAGCTTGGTATTCCCCTCCCTCCAGAAGGTCAATACATGCGAAGGTTTCAGGTGCTTTCTTCTACTCTATCCGATTAAGGTCTGTAATTGCATAACATGATTGCAGATGTTGTAGAGATGTTCAAATAACTAATGTTACTGATTCATAAATTCAGACTCCACAACCACCCAGGCGCTGGAGCTCAGATGATTATCATCATAAACAATCTGCATACAGGTCTACTGGACTTTCTCACAAAGGAGGGGATGCATCAGATACATCCTTAACAGATGTAAAATTAAACCGAGATAAACCTACCAAGCAGTCAGGTTCATCAGTTCCGGTAAATGATGAACAAGAGGAAGGTGTTAGCTCAGGTACAAAAGACCGAAGGAGATACTCTGGTGATACTTGGAAAGAAAAAGGAGGTGACAGGGAAGGTAGCATGCATGCAGATAATGATGAGGATGATTCTAAACATAGGAGCAACCGTCATCACCGACATAGGAGTCACACTGAGAGGCATACCACTCAATGTCATGAAAGAAAAAAGAGAGATAGAAGCTCTGAGCATCGAAGGCGCTCAAATCCAGATCAGGTTGATGATGATAGATGGGAACAAAGGTACCATGAAGATGACTATTTTTACCACAAGTGACCTGACATTGAGATACATTTTCTCTTGGATTGAGAACAGTCCATTCTGCTCAATGAAGATCTTATCTTAAAATATATTCTGATCTAATCAATGATAACATTTCCATCCCCGGACAAGTCTGCTAGAGCACCAAATGTATGCATACATACCCATTTTTTTCAGGAAGTTCAATTTAACTTTTTTTCATGGAACGTGTGCCCATTTTTAGCAATGCAGTTGTTTTTCCTCTAATCCATCTGCTAGTAATACATTAAATTTCCAATTTATGGCAGTCCTTTTTAAGCAGGCCAGAGGGCTTCTGGATCATGGCTTCAAAACTTGGAGGAGCATTAACACACTAGCATATCATGTTTGAGTTCATGGATATGCTCTTTGTTTTAGAGATGGTTGTATTTGGTTGTTTGTTGCTTTATGGGCAAGGACCCCAATAGTACCCTCTCTAAGTTTATTGGCTAATGCATCAGAAGTGACAAACTCTCAAGCCATTGACATCCTACTTATGATTGAAAAGCCAACCGATTTAGAGACTGGCATATCAGCACACTCTAAAAAGAGGCCAGTTTGCTAGATTTCTTTCAAGATATAGAAGTTTAAACATCCTCCTCTGAAGATCCAGCTTCAATGTCTTCAATCACATTCTGGCAACTAGCAGGTCCAAAAGGAGAACCCAAAACTGAAGACAGTGAAGCTGAAAGAGGAAGAGGGGAAGGTGTAAGACAAGAAGCTATAGGAGGAGCCAAGTGACCACTTTAGGCAAAGAGGATGAAATCAACGCTTGCTTAGGCCCAACTGCAGAGGGCTGAGCCACTGGAATCCATACAAACACTCCACGAGAGGAAGAATCCAAAGGACTATCAAGCGCCACATCATCTATTGAAGTTTAAGGAAGGAGAGGGATCTGCACCTGAAGGAGGAACAGTAGGAGGGGGATCAACACCCTAAGAAGGAGAGACAGAGGGATTTTGAGAAGCCTGCTGAGAAACAGTAGCAGCAGCAGCCCCACAAGCATACAGGTGATGAAGCTGAGTGTCCTTCCACCAAGAGGCCTGACTAGAGGAGCAAGACATAACCTTTGGTCAGATGTCTGCTATATGTCCTAGGCCAAAACACTTGT
This sequence comes from Sequoia sempervirens, assembly GCA_007258455.2. Lineage (NCBI taxonomy): Eukaryota > Viridiplantae > Streptophyta > Pinopsida > Cupressales > Cupressaceae > Sequoia > Sequoia sempervirens. The sequence continues at coordinate 57,509 of VDFB02358068.1, forward strand.
GGCATCAAAAGGCCAGCTTATTATAATCTAACTGCTGTTTCTAGATGTGATCTTCCACTTTTAACCAAATTTCTGTTCGCAGACCCTTTAGAAATATCCAGTTCAACTAGGATACAAACAAAGTAGGATAAGAGAGAACATCCATTTCTAGCTAGAGAACCATGAAAGTACCAAGAGCGTTTGCCAGTTGCTTCTATGCATGTATTGACCCAAAACTAAAGTGGAAGATATGAAAATCTATTTCAAATAGGAAGCAGTTAAAAAAATTCAGTTAGAGGGTTAAAATTTGGATACCAGGGCTCAAGAGTAGGACATTCTTTTCCCAAAACCATGGTTCCTTCTCTATGACTTTTGCTCAGTTGTTGCTTTACAAGAAAGAAGAAGAAAATCCCTGTGCATAAGGAAGGGTTGCCATTGCTCTTAAACCCATGTATGAAGGGCAGGAAGAATGTGCCAGTGATGATTGAATCTACAAATTAAACCTTTCTCCTTATAATGGGCTTCCTCATTCAAAACATGCATACCAAAAACAAGCACAGTGTTTCGAAGACTTTCCCTTTTCAAAAGAAACACCAAAACCATGCTAAGCAGAAACACCTTTTGTAACATCTGGCCCCACAACGTCTGCAAAAATACAGCATTTGGGAGACACCTCTTTGTCTAAGTGCCAAGAAGGTAGCCCAATGAAGCTTCAACAATATCAAATTATCAATATTACCGGCAGAGGTGTTGTAGTGTGCAGAGAGCTGTTCTAAATGAGTAACCTGGAGAAAAATTAGTACCTCATATTGCTTCATCATACGTTTGATGCTGGTAACCTTGTTGATCTAGTCATGACGTCGTTTGAATGAATAATGTTTTTGACGACTATGGCCTGAATATTAAGTTTAAAATAATGGTTATCTCATTGTCTTATATGTCATACTATAGGATAGAAAGTTGAAAGTTGAAATACCAAAATCCTGGACTACCCTGAAGGACCAGAAACTTGTAGCAACCATTGTACTTCACAAACACAGATGAGACACATTGCAAAGGGTGAAGTAGGAAATAGGCAATGAGAAGAAAGGGTTGAAAGCATGAAACATCTTGTTCAAAGTGCCTAGTTGCTAAAAGTTGTTAAAGTTTTTTCCCTAATACTTGTTGGCAAGATTTCCTTTGAGCATGAGACTGAACAAAGGTGTTTCAAAGACTTGCCCTTTTCAAAAGAAACACCAAAACCATGGTAAGCAGAAACACCTTTTGTAACATCTGGCCCCACAACATTTGCAAAAATACAGCATTTGGGAGATACTTTTCCTAGTGCCGAGGAGGTAGCCCAATGAAGCTTCAACAATATCAATATTACCGGCAGAGGTGTTGTAGTGTGCAGAGAGCTGTTTTAAATGAGTAACTTGGAGAGAAATTAGTACCTTATATTGCTCCATCATACCTTTGATGCTGGTAAACATGTTGATCTAGTCATGACATTGTTGTTTGAATGAATATTGTTTTTGCCGACTATGGCCTGAATATTAAGTTTAAAACAGGGGTTATCTCAATGTCTTATATGCCATACTATAGGATAGAAAGTTGAAATACTAGAATCCTGGACTACCCTGAAGGACCAGAAACTTGTAGCAACTATTTTACTTAACAACCATAGACAAGACACACTGGAAAGGGTGAAGCAGGAAATAGGCAATGGGGGGGAAGGATTGAAAGCATGAAATATCTTGTTCAAAGTACCTAGTTGCTAAAAGTTAAGTTTTTTCCCTAAGACTTGTTGGCAAGATTTTATGTTGCCACACTTTCTTCATTTGTTTCAAAGACTCACCCAATGGGTAGTGGCATAAACTTGCAACATTGGAGATATACAATGAAATTAGTGATTTTCCTCTATTTTTGAGAGGGAAACTCCCTTGTATGATAGGAGAATTTTGGGTTTTGTTTTATTTCTCATAGAAATGAAACTTTTCTAAATAAAATACAATAAAATATTAATAGTAAGAATTATATTAATGTTTTCTGCACATACATGTTGTGCAGAGCTATGAAATAAATGCTTGTAAGGAGAAATAAGTAGCAATCACACCTTGGTGTGCAATGGGTATGCCAAAGAGTTGTGGAAGGCTAAGTAGCGATTTGTATTCCTTGCCTTAAATACAGTTGTGCAATACATAAGGTCAATTGGTAGGCTGTTAAGAAAATGAAGTTGTGTGTGTGATCAAGGACTTGACAGGGAAGTGTTAACTTTGGATTGAGTGTTCATCTACTTATATTAATCTGATCTCTCTTCCTTTGTCCCTCTTTGTCTCTGTTCCTTTGTCTTGCTCTCTTTTCTCTCTTTCTATCTTCCACTCCATCATTCCCCCTAGCTATGCAAATCTTATTCATTTAATATAGAGATACAAGGAAATCAAAGCCGCAAGGGTTTCAATGGGAGCATTAGGAGCCATTTCTTAGGTGGCATTTATGGTTGAGAAGTTGTAAGTGATTAGTCACTTTGAAGTTCAAACATGAATTGAATTTGGAAGGTTCATTTGTAAAGTTTGCTAAAATGCATGTTTGGTGAAATAGGTTGGCACCCTTTGGTCTCTTAGGTCTCTTAGAGTGATCTACTTCATATACGATAAAGTTTTCGTTAGTGTTTAGTAAAACCATTACACTATTTAGTTTGTCTTATTATATTTATATAAAAATATTTTTTTCACAATTGATATATTATTTAACTCTATAATTAAGAATTTAATTTAATTTAGTATTATTTCTAAAAATAAAATAAAATATATATATATATATATATATATATATATATATATATATATATATATATATATATATATATATATTTGAATTAAAACCTAAACCTAAACCCCTCTAGATATATTACATGAAAACAAAAATCATTATAAGAAATCTCACCAACTCCACCCACATGCAAAGAGCCTCACTTGATATTAGTATATAAAATAAAACTTACACGACAAATACATTAGTAAAAGAAATCTCTAAAGACCACATTATAGAGTATAATACATTAATTATAATTGACAAGTTTTGTGAATGTCACTTGTTTCCACCATATTTGTTGCTTTATGCCATGCATATTTCCAATAAGGCTATGTTCTGCATATTGTTCTTGGCAAGACACAAATGTTTCAAATAGGCATGTTAACTCGGGGAGGATATCAGGGGAGGTAACTTGATGTAGATAGAGTGCATGATCAATAGTCTCTTCAAAATCCTATTATTGAAGATGGTTGTGACATTTTTTAGAGATTTTGCTAGAGCTATTTGTGAGCTTCCATATGTTTAAAGGATCAAAATTACATTTCCATTAAATTATAATAGGAGATGAAGTAGAGTTTAAAGGTGGTCACCTTTGTTTTCTCTTGGACCTCTTTAGACAAGATTGTTAGAGCAACGTCTAGGCTCTATTAATTGCAACTATCTCACAAAGCTTTCTCTAACAATGATTTGATGAAAGTAGATTTGTTAGAGGTGTGTAGATTGTGTCTTTGGTTGATGATGGATCAAATGTGTGTGTGAAGCTTCATTCTAGAGATAGGAAGCTTATGGTGGAGGAGCTTGTGGCTCTCGTGATCCAACAAGGTGGGAAAAACAAGCTCAATGGTTCATTCTTGTGACCTCCTAGTTTTAGGTAGAAGCTTAGCTTGGATAGATTGTTGAATCCAAAAACCCCAATCTTGTAAGTTCTTTACAATTGTAACATGGCTTCTCTTTTTTCAGATCCGATTCTTTGAAATGCTATGATTTATGTTAAAACTGTAGAGAATTCAAACCTCAATCGCCATGGTCATGTCCACTTCACTCATCCTAGATAAAGATTTAAATAGAGTGATTGACTATTCTTCAAGGCTCTTCTCTCCTTAGTGAGCAAATGCTAGTTCCATAATTCCTCCTAAAGACTCCAAGTTTGAATCCTAGGAGCCAACATCCCCAAAAATAGGTTGTATAATGGAGATAAAATAAAAATAGAAATGGGCAGTCATCCAAGTGAGGAGAAAAGGGAAGCAAATATAACATAGATTGATCAAGTTGAAAAAGTTGACATTCAAGACATTTTAATAAGGTGGAGGAAGCACCAATAATGGAGGATGAAACAAGCCACCCTTCTTTGGGGCAAATTAAACAATATATATCTAGATCTTAGGATGCTAAATTTGGTGACATTTTTGTGGAGGAGCCAATTATGGCAGATTCCTAGTGGTTTGTGTTGGATGGTGTTTTGAATGTGGGGACAAATCATGGAGGACAAGGAGTGCATAGAATGTCTATGGAGAAGCATTGATATACTCCACCCACTAAAGGCTTAATGCCAATAATTTGATCATATTTTAGTTACAATAACTCTTCCCTATGTGAACATTGGCTTGTCCCAATAAGTCAATTATATGCCAAATATAAAGTTGCACAAGATAAAATGTTTAGTGTGAGAATTTCTCCCATGGATTGTGATGCAGTCCTTTGTAATATTGCTCAAATGGAACACAAAACCTAAGCAACAATCTAATAGTTTGTTTATTACTACACTTTGTTCCTTCCTTTGTATTATAACGCTCTATCAATGGACACAGTTGATCTTACGTCATCATTGTTGATCGATTTGTCTAGTTTGAATTCACTTGTTCCAATTTCTATCAAATATTTGCCTCTATCGTGCATTAAATTGTCTTGCATTGTTTTAAGATAATATTAATGATCGATGTTGAAAGTAGCTTGTTCCCTCTCATAGAGGGGATGCCTTTGACTTAATTATATATGTATGTATTATTATATAGTATATTTAATTTATATTTAATACTGTATAGTACATAAAATATAATGTAATATACATTTTATATATAAAATAAATATAAAAATAAAGGATAAGGATCCAAGAACCAAAAAACCCATGTAATTAGGCAATAATGCTACCAAAACTAGGTTTGACAAGCCATTGAATCAAAGTATATATCGCTTCTATTACCTACCACTATAATATCCTATCCAGTCTTATACTACTAATTGTAAGTCCATAATTAGTTTGAAAGGAAAAGCATATAGGGGGCCAAGGCAAATTATGTAGGCCTCTCAACCCCCCTAGACCTACGTATACATGTGTAATGTCCCCATTCTCAGAGTGATATCATGGTGACCTGATTCTAGCCCATCTAGCATTCCCATGGGTTAGATGGCGTGATTAGGGAATGATTTTGGCCAAGAGAATCAAATTTTGGTAATATGTGTTAGTTAAGAGGGAATTATCCTTAATCCAAGCAAAGCATAATGTTGATCTTATTTTATCATTATCTCATGGTCCACTTGTAAGTAAAAGCACACAAGGAGGTCTATTTGCAAGACCAAGCAAACAAGGAGGTGAGTCGACCACATCAAATCAAATTTGCTTCTAGAAGATTCCCCTTCCTATGGCGGTTTTGAAGGCTTAAGAAAGAAGCAACCAAAATATAATATTTTAAGATCCAATTTGATCTCTTCCTAGGGCGGCCCAAGGAAACTTCCAAACTAGAATATTATAATCTTCAAAGGCCATCAATCCCTTCCTAGGGGGGTTTGAGGAAACTTAGCCATGAAGTCATGAATATTTTAATAAGGAAAAATCTGATCTTTCCCCAAGGGCGACTTGAATGCCTTAGTGATGAAGGCAACAAATATTTTAATGGAATAAAATATGAACCTGGCTTAGGGCGGTTTTTGGTGCCTTAGTCCTGAAGTAAAGTGAATATTTTAATAAAAAAAATCTGATCCTCTTGGGGCGGTTTTGGCTTGGAATCTTATTTAAGAAGGTTTTGGAGGTTGAGGGAGGCATGTTTTTGGGTTGCTATTCTGATTGAAGAGAGTTGTCTCTTGACTGAAAGCAATTTTCAGTCCATTCAAGGTGATGCTCCCTTGAATACTGTGGTATGGTGATGTCCCCATTCCACCATGTGAGATGAATTCAAGTAGAGTTCATTATAGAGCTTAAACATATTGCTTTGGTGAAGTTTTAGTTGTAGATTGTGACTTTGTTTTGTGGCACTTTCATCTTTACTCGCTGGAAGGAGGTTTTCAAGAGGTTCGTGTGGCAAAGAAGGATAATTTTGACGATTTCTAGCTTTAGGCATAACCGGATTTTTGTTACAACAGTCCTCAAGTTGATTTCATTATCATATCTGAGGAGTTTTTGCGCATCTACAATCTCCAGTGGGCTGCTACAGTCACTTTTCAGTCATCTCCAACTGGGCATATCATCCTACCTCACTTAGCTTCAGCTTCCATCCATACAACTAGGGTTTGGTCTTGTGCTTTAGCACAATTGGATGTAATTGAAGGTCTGAAACTCAAATCAAACCTAATTGACTGTACTTTCTAGCCCTCTTTGTTGTAATTAGTTTTCAAATCAAATAAAGAAGACAAACTATCATTGTTGGGTATGATCATCCTAGTTTATGTTTGTCTTTGTTGATTGCCTAAAATCTATGTTCAAGTTTATTTCTTGTTGTTTATGCTTGGGATCTTTCAAACTACATGTTATAATAAACCCTTGTTGTAAACAAAGTTAAGAGTTTAAGTGCAACAAAGAGAAAAAATTCAGTTTGAACCTATAAGGGTTCTTACAACATGTATGACAATCAACTTCCAAATGTGGAGTCCTCGCTGTCTTCTCAACTTTCATTGGAGTCAACTCCTTCACAACATCCTCTTCATCCCTTGCTTCCTCTTTATTGCAACATTCAGACTCCATTTGTATCACTTCGTCAAGTAGAGTGATTTTAAGGCTTAAAGTTGTTTCCTCAATCACATGTTGTAAGCAAGTATGTCTCCTTTTGATGGTGTGTAAGAGCTCCAAAAAGCAATAAAAATGAACCACATATTGGTGCATGACATTCTTATGAGATCTCTTGCCGCCACTAAAGCAACCCATTATCGGGTGAAATATATAATATATTTAATTCAACTATAAATTTTATAATAAAATATTATATTAAAAATATTTAATAATTAAATTATATAATAAAATGTAATACAATATATAATAAATATAATTATTATTTCACTCGAGTAAATTATCTAAATTATTATTTCAATGGAGACTAAATTAGCTATAAAGTAGTATCTATCTAGAACTAATGATATGGAGGATATATCTTGAGTACCTTGTGCTAGTTGTCTTGGGAGTATTATATATGCTATAGTCTTTGCTACACTAGGCATTACCCAAGTAGTGAGAGTCCTTAGTTGCTTTATGACTGATATTGGATGAGATCATTGGGAAATAGTTGAGGGTATTCACATATTTGTAGTGTGCCTCTAAATACTTTATTTTCTAAGGTGGTAATGTTATTAAGGGCCAAACACCCATTGATATTCATGAAATTATGAACTTATATTGAGCTAGAGATATTAACAATAGAAGATCCACTAGTGGTCAAGTTTTTAATTAATTTGGTGGTGTTATCAGTTGAGTGAGAAAAGGGCAAGATGTTTTTGCTTTGCACACTATAGAGGATAATTTAGATGGAAATTTCTCATACATGTAAGGAATCCATATGGCTTAAGAGATTGTGTTTAGATCTTAGGTTGAGTAAGGGAGATATCAAAGTTCTATGTGATATATCAAAGTGCCATATTTTTGACAATGAATCTAACATAAATATGTCTAGTACCATTTTATTCATTACATGGTAAGGGATGGGAGCATGATAGTAAAGAAGGTTGACACTTGTAGAATGTTATGGATGCATTGACAAAGCAAATGGGCATAAAGAAATTTAGGTGGTGAAATGAGTCTATGGGCCTCACAACCCACAACAGTTAGTTGAGAGTGTTGGTGTTCCCCTTTGCTCTTGCAAGGTATATGCAAAGTGGGAGAATGTTAGGAAAGGTGTGTCATACACCTTGCTATTCTAATGCTCAAAATTAATTAATATTGTATTTATTTATTATTTATGATCCCACATGGAAAAGGGCATCCCATATATGACTTGGCTATTATGCCATACTATATGTATAATGATGTGTGATAAAATATCTTGTCATGAAGGATGTGTAGGAGTATATATTATAAAGATAGATGTCATAACATAGATTGTAGGGGAGTTATATTATTTACTAGAATTCTTGACCAACTATAGGATGCATGTTATGACGTGTTATAGAGCATCTTTTAAGGGAGATTATAGAGACAAAATTGAGTACCCAATTTTTGACTAGATTATGATCGAGTTATTGAGCATTATGGCAATATAAGAGCATCTATTATTTTAGCATGTTGACTCATCATGAAGGGGGGTGTCAAACTTTAGGACCTAGATTTTGGTGCCATATTTGGGTCTTGGTATTGGATGATGGTTTGTGGTTTACCACTTATGCTTTGATTTATTAAATGTAATCGATATTGGATACTAGAAATAGAGTTTTCATAGCATATTTGTAGGTATCATTATGCTACTGGATTTTCTCTAGATTCTCTAGATGGTTATACTCCTGTGAAGGCATAGCTTGGAAGTTGTATTGGAACTTCATCATTATTGATAATATAATTGATTTTTTTGGAGGGGATATTCTCCCAAAATAGTTTTCCCTCCATAAATAATTATGTAATGTTTGTCATGTTTTTGTGCTATTTATTTATGTACTTTTATGATCATTTTATTTTTTGCACTCTTTCCTCATATAGTAGTGCCGATTGTGGTATTTATACCTCTACTTCCTTTTAGATAATAAATTTATCTTGACTGTATTTATGGAAGGGATTTTTTACAACTCAAAAGCAAGCCTTTCATTTAAAAAACTTTTCTCACCTATTGAAGGGCAAACGTGAACAAGTATTTTGTGGAATGCAATATTTGACATACCAACTATGAAAATTTTTGAACAATAAAAAAATGGTGTAGTAGTTTTGCCAACTCTACCTAAAATAATTAAAAATTGTGAAGCATTCATCTTGACTAAACAACAAAGAGATTCATTTAAAAAACTAGATTGGAGAGCTAAAAGGAAATTCTAGTTGATCGACTCTAATTTATGTGGTCCAATCACAACCTATTCAACTATTGGAAATAATTACATCATGCTATTTATTGATGACTAATTAGAACAACTTGGATTTATTTTTTGAAGCAAATTAGAGCCTTTCAAAACTTTTACACAATGGTTGAGAATAAAGGGAATCACATATTAACATACTAAGGATTGATAATGCTAGTGAATTCATATCAAAATCGTTTAAATTCTATACCAAGAAAAATCAAATTAAGAATAATATTAAAGTCCATCACTCACAATAAAATATAGTTGAGAGGATGAACAAAATCATGACATGAATATGGTTTGGGTAATGTTGCATTTCAGAGTAAAACTACATTTTTTTTAGTAGAAGCAACTGAAACAAAAGTATATCTCAACAAAAGGTCACCTTAAACAACTCTTCAAATGAAGACTTTATATGAAATTTGGTGTGGACATCTTCCATTGATGCAACATCTATGGATTTTACATCTACATGCTATGCATTGATTCCTAGGATAAGAGGAACAAGTTATATCACACAAATTAAAAATGGCTCATTTTGGGATATTTAGAATCCTCAAAGGTCTACAAAATATTTGATGAGGAAGATAAAAAAATATCATTGAAGTGATGTGAAATCATAAAGGACATAGCCAACATTGATTGACAATTAATTTGACTTGATAAATTTGCAAAATTCGATGTTTCGAGGAGAGCAATATGGAGATTCCAAAAAAATTAAGGGATGGACATATAGTTTCAAATCCATTGAATTTGTTTTTCCTTTTATTTGAAAAACAACACCCTCCAATGAAGATATTGAAACTTCACTAGAAGATGATAACATGTTTTAACCAACTTCCTTTAAACAAATTGAAAAGGTTGATGCATGGAGAAAAATAATGAAAATTGAATATGACGCCTTTAAAAAGAATGAAACTTTGGATTTTATTTGTTGGAAAATGAGTCACTTCAAAACTTAAGATGGATTGGTCACAAAGGGAGCTAGCATCTCAATGGTAGAGCACCTCGATAGTGAATTGGTAGTCCTATGTTTGACTCTTAGATGGTCCATGAAAAATTTGAATATGGTATTAGATCTAGTTAGGATGTACTAATTCTTTTTGTACGTTATAATAGTGTTGGGTGAAAATTATGTAATCAACTTTCGACAGATTACACAACTTGGACTTCAGCCACAGCTATGTGAGATGTGAATCTCTCCTCTCGGAAAGGGGAGGCGCCCTTCTTACTGCTAAGAGAAACAATAGTAAATCACAAAAGTAATTACACAATGTACACGAAAGTCATGAAGTGGGGGGGGTGTGTTACATTCATCCTTCTCTCTTTTTTCAGAGAAGATGTTTACAATGTTTCACGTGTTGGAAGTTCCGAATTCTTGATAACTAAAAACTAACAACCAGCAGTAATGCCAATATCTCTATCTCGTCAAAGCGAAGCGTAGAGATACCAGAAGTAATCAACAACAAACAAAAGAAAATAAAATGGGAAAGCTCACGAAGGCACAAAGTCGTTCGTAGCTTTATCAATGTCGGATCTGCATAAACGTACCGTTTGCTACGTTAGAAGCACAAAGTCTTCTTAGACGCAACAATTCTTCGAACAGCATGAACGATTACAAGCACAAAGTCTTGTAGATCATCCAACCAAAATGTCAACGAGCACGAACTATTACAAGCACAAAGTCTTGTAGATCTTTCGACAAAGTATTCAAGAGAATGAATAATTATAAGCGCAAAGTCTTATAGATTATCCAACAAGAACATGCAAGAGTATAAATGATTATAAGCGCAAAGTCTTATAGATCACTCAACCAATGATAAACAAAATAACAATGCAATCTAAATAATAGATGTAACACAAAGTTTACATCAACCACTTAGAGTCTTTCAGATTCCTCGAACTAATCACTACCAAATCGAATCAACTTACAAAAGTATCGAATCCAACACAAAGTTTGGCTTGCAATCCTTTCCTTTATTGATTGAATCTCATTCACAAAATATGAACGCAAAGTTTCACAAGTTTGCTTACAAAAGGGCAGCACTTCGTTGCAAAAGGCTAAAAGATATGTTACAATGAAAATCCCTCACAATATATAGAAAGAGGGATGAGCAAAATAAGGAAAGAGATTGAGAAAATTAAGGAAAGTTAGGTGAGCGATTTTTGGAGATCTCACCTAACTTTGACCAAAGTCAAAGTGTAATTTGTTTTCAAAATATTACATCTTTGGACTTGGTGTAATTACAATTTACAAAATGACATTCGGAAATGTCGAGGAATATTTACAAGATGCATAATGGGATGCACCGGAAATGTCTAACACTGGAGAATAGGAGGATGCTTCACGTCTTTTTGCATTGGGCGCGGAAGTCTTCAAATTTCCTCCTAGTCTCCTGCACGAACTTTTCATCTGGACCAACGGTGTAATCCACAATGGTGTGGATTCTCGTGATCGATCTCATGGCAGATGAGTGAACCTTATTGCACCTGTCAAGATGCGTCTTCAGGTTGTCCAATGTGAGCCTTGTATCACAAATGATGTTCAGTGAAGCTTCTGAGAAGTCTGAACTGTCAATCAAATTCATGATGGCTTCTTTGAAGATCAGGGATATTTCTGCGGCCGGTAGGAAGATACGATTGTCCTCAAGAAGTTGACCAGGCAACTCTCTGATACTTTTGTCAAGAATGTTGCGATGCCCGTCGACATCTTCCTGTACTTGGTGAAGGTCTTCAATGAGAGATTGAACCACTTGAATCCTGTGTTTCAGTGATTCTCTTACCTCTACAAACTTTTCTTTGTCGGGAATTACCCCAACCTCCACCAATTTGCTGAGCTTTACTTGTTTCATTTCCGACCATGACAACATGCATTTTTCCATGTCTCTGCGCTCCTGGGAAAGTGCACTCTTTTCTTTATCAAGCTCTGTGGTGAGCTTGGCTAACATGGTGGTTTTCTCATCCGCAGCCAAAATTATCTGAGATCCATGTTCAATGATCTTTTCAACAAAGTCATACAACACTCTGCCTTTGGAGGCGAATTTCTCAGCTTTCTTGACAGCTGGGTCTTCAATACTTACCACTGTCAGCGGTTGTGCATTGCTTGGAGAACCGACAAGTCTCTTTACAACAGTGGCATAATGCTCTACCCTCTGTTTGTACATGTTACGAGATTGCTCAACTTTGTCCAGCCTTCCTGCCAAGATATCCAAAGTGACTTGCGCATCGGCTTTTGCACTTTCGTTGGTAACCTTGCCAAGCTGGACCTTTGTTACTGTGTAGTCCTCCATATTGACATCACCTTCTTGATTCGGTGGTATGCCAATTTCAGCATACTTGTGGCCAGATTTATCAACATTCAGCCTCGAGTATACTTTTGCCTTCTTCCCTTTAGCCTTTGGAAGAACTATCTCTTCAAGGTCGAGTTCCTCTGGAGAAATCATTTGCTTTTTACGCTTCGACACTTGAGATATTAGCCAAGGAGGAAGAAAAGAAGTGTGAACTTCTGGATTTACTGTCAAGTCGGTCGCCATTGCCACCTCTGAAGTTATTGTCACATCTGAACTCACCAATGGTATCGTGACAATTGGAGAAGTGTTTGTCATCATCGCTCCTGTAGTTGACACATTGAGCTGATCACGCATTGACTCATTCATGAAACGATTGAATTCGTTCTCAGAAGTGATATCATACGTTGGCGAAGACAAGCTAGGAATGGACGATGGTGGGCTTGACAGTATATCAACCGTATGAATGCTTGTGACTGATGGAGTATCAAGCTGGGTTGATGCTGCAGGGATAGGGGATATCTCGGCTGCAGGAATGCTCGTGGTAGGAATAGGTGACGAGGGAGCAGGAGGTGAAGGAATTCTTGACTCAAAAGGGGTATGAGGAACGTTTTGAAGTCACGGGCGATGATGTTCTGTGAATTTCCTCAACTACGTTCTCGGGAGGAGAAGTAGTTATTTCTTCATCATGCTCGGGTTCCTGTTGATCACCCTCTTGCCTCTCCGATTCTGGTTCACCTTCGAAGTCACCTTCAGATCCTTCTTCAGAATCTTCATCAGACTCTTGCCCGCTTTCAGAAACCTCTTCGCATCGGAGTCTGCTTCTGCTGAATCTTCATCTTCAGCGGATTGGTCGCTTGAAGTATCTTCTTCATCGGAATCTATCTCCTCTGAGATGGGATTTTTACCCTTAGAGCGAGATGGGTGAGATTCCGTCATTTCTGTCTCTTGGACAGCCTGGGTATCTTTCTTACCAACAGTGAACTTAATCCTAGGGCCTCTCCGCGAAGAAGTGGGAACGGCCGCTGACTTGTTTTTGTCGCGAAGTTCTTGCTGTTGGCGTGCTTCTGCCTCGGACTCTTCTCCTTCTGAGTCTGTCCTGAAACTTTTCATTGCATAACCATGTTTGTGTAACCATTCTTCTGTATTGGCTAGGATTGGTCTCAGCCTTTCTCTCATGTTGGTGACCTCTTTCCTAGACCACTGTATTGCAGGTAACGGCCTCTTAGCAACGCCTTGTTCATCATAGACAGCGTTCATGATATCACCTTGGATCCTCAAAATCCTCTGGTAGGTCAGCGATACCAAGATCTCTGATTTGTTGAACTGTCAATCTGCAATAGTCCATCTTTCGAATGGCTTCTTCATCTCTGCAATCTGCCCAGATGTCTTCAAAACGGTACCTGTGTTGGTGACCCTTTTGCAACTTCTTTCTGACATCTCGGTAGTCAAAATCAAACCTATACCTATAGGTTTTGATGGTCATGATCTGCATCTCAGCATAGACAGACTTAGCTTTTTGTGCAGTTTGGATAGTATATCTGCCGATGGTCAGTGGGAACTTGAATCCACGCTTGTGGTTGCTTCTTCGTTCTTTCTGCACTGACATCAGCTGTCTGCATGTTTCCATGAGAACCCACTTATCCGAAGGATAACGTGGTAGCATGTAGGGACAACCGGTGTAACAACCTACTCTCAAGTAAGTAAACATTGGGAATTGAAGAAAAATACATCCAACTTTACTTACCACCTTATAAGCCTCATCAGACACTCTTCTTCTTTCCAAGGATGGATCAAAGTTGAAGAGTAAGGGCGCAAAGAAAGCATCAGTGACCCGTCTGAAATGATGAAAGCTTTCCTTTAGCTCCAACTGATAGAAATATCTGTACACAGGCACCATCATTCGATTCCCCTTTGTAGATAGACCTGGGAATTGCCTCATCACAGCTGCTGCGTACACCAGGTAAGAAGTCATGTAGAACTTCAATGTAGAAGGAGCATTGATCAACTGTTCGTGCATCTCATCACTGATTTGTTTACCCCAGTCAATATGCACCTTTCTGCCTCCTTATGATCCTGATGTATTCATACATCCAATCGTGAAAGGTGGATGATTCTGGCAAACCCTTCACTCTGCTCAGAAACGTGATCATATCCTTGACGTCATCTTTGAAGTCACTTCTCAGGAGTCCTTTCGGCCATCTAGAAACAGACGATCTAGGCTTTTTGAGCCATTGAGTATTTATCAACTGTTTGGCTTTATTGGGATCAGCATCGAAAATCTCCTGTGCTTTTGATATAGAAATGTCAATATATTTGTCCATGTGAGGAACCTTGAAGACGATGTCAAAGAAATCGGGGTCGAGTCTTAAAATCTCATGCCCGGAAGAGTCGATCACACTTCTGCTTTCTCGGATGTAATGAGACGCAACTTGAAGAACAAACTCAGTATTGTGCGCAGCTGTGGGGAACATTGCCACCAAGTGGAGATTACTGTGTACTATTGCCCTCATTGAATCAGGAAGAGGCTTCGTCTCTGTCAACTTTGCAAAGTCAACCAAATCTTGATGGCCAACTTCTGTATCCTTTATTTCTTCAACTTTCGAAAGTACCATAGTTGGCGGATAGACGCCTTGATATTTGTACTTCATCTTGCTTTTTGCTTTCGAAGAAGAAGGAGGTTTCGTTGCAGTCATCAAAAGAAACTGGAACACTGAGCACTCTTAACTGGACGATCTCTGAGAGTAGACTGCAATCCGTCTAGCCAGAACAAACACCAATTTGTTAGGAAACATGGGAAAGCGTGAAACGAGCACGAGGGTGGAAAAGCATAGAGATGATGGTGAGGCACGCAAAACGATGCACGAATGCGGAAAAATGGAGCTCAAGGATGCACTGGTCAAAAATGGGGTGCATTTGGAAAGGTCTGGAAAAAGCCAGAAAAAAGTGTAAGGGCGCTAAAATTCAGCGCCCTTACATTCTGAGAAATTGCTTTTGGTGTAAGGGCGCTAAATTTTAGCGCCCTTACATTTTTAGTGTTAGGCAATTTTATGACATTCTTTTGATGTCATGGCGCTAGAATTCAGCGCTTTAGCTTTTTGGTGAAAGATGATTTTGATGCAAGGGCGCTAAATTTTAGCGCCCTTACATCTTACAGTGTTAGGTAATTTCTCATTTTCTCAAAAATGTTCTAGCGCTAAAATTCAGCGCCTCTGCTTTTTCTTGAAACTTTTGAGATGTAGATGCAAGAGGGAATGGCGATAGCGCTCAGGCTTGGAGATGGAAATTTGTTTGAATCATGAGAGCTTGAGTTTGCTTTCATTCTATTACATACGCCTCCCATTTTTGAGGGAATTCTTTTTCACAATAACAGATCTCTTCAACGTTCACCAAAACGCATAGAGAGAGACAACATGGATACGTTGGATAGATACGAGTGCCCACAGAACATCGACCATATTGGCGGATAAGAGAAGAACGCGTAGGTGGCGAGAGAAGAATGCGTAGGGTAACAAAGGCTCGCCACGATGAAGACAAACGATGGACAGAAAACGCGAATGAAGAACACTTTGAAAGGCGAGAACAAAAACGCGAGTGTATAGGGTAAGAGCATGGAAATGAAAAGAAGGAATGAGCACTAAATGAACACGCACAGGGGAGAACGCGAATTCAAAACCATGAATGAAGGTTCCATTGCATAAACGTGTAGGAAAACGCGAATGAAGGAAGACGCGAATAGAAAAAACGAATGAAATAAAAACGTGAATGAAGAAATCAAAACGCGAATGTACAAAGATCATATACAAATGACAATACAAAGCCGAAATGAAAGTCTTACCAGGGCAAAACGCGAAGCTTGTTGAAGAGAGAAATGGCGAATCTCCAAAAAACGTGATTTTGCAGATGAAAGGCAAACGCACAGCAAGAGGAGATGCAAAAGAAATAAAACATAAACAACAAAAGTGGCGAATTCATTCACTTAACTTTGCAAATGAAAATTAAAAACCTAACTCAAGTCGTGCAATAAATTTAGGCACGAAAAGTGGCACGATTGACGAAAAACGCGAAATTGTGAAGAAACGTGCCAGAGGAATGAAAAAAGTTTAAGTGTTGAGAAAAACATATATGGCAAATCCATTGATTTTTTGCATTATTTGAAAAACAACACCCTCCAAAAGATATTGAAACTTCACTAGAAGATGATAACATGTTTTAACCAACTTCCTTTAAACAAATTGAAAAGGTTGATGCATGGAGAAAAATAATGAAAATTGAATATATTAACCTTTAAAAAGAATGAAACTTTCGTTTTATTTGTCTTTGCGAGGAGAAAAAGGTGGAAACTTAAGATGGATTGGTCACAAAGGGAGCTAGCATCTCAATGGTAGAGCACCTCGATAGTGAATTGGTAGTCCTATGTTTGACTCTTAGATGGTCCATGAAAAATTTGAATATGGTATTAGATCTAGTTAGGATGTACTAATTCTTTTTGTACGTTATAATAGAAGACATGTATAACTTGATAAGTATGATTATTGGGTAAATTTTAAACATCACCATGTTTATAAATTTTATGCATATTATCCCTTGTCTTTTTCGGGTTCATTTGAGCATTGTTTATGCTCAAAATTTTAAGAATTTGGTTCAAGCTTTGATTGTGGAGAACATTTGAGCATTCTCCATTTAATTTTTTGAAATAGTAATCCTCTACTCAATTATAAACCCATTAGTTATAATTGGATCTTTTGAAACAAAAATAAAATCAGATGACAAACACAAATAAATGTTTTTGCTAGGAGATATGCTTATGGATGTTATAATGAGACCTTTCCGCCAACAACAAAATGGACCACCATTTGGGTTTTATTGACTTTGATAGCACAAAATAGATGGAAATTCCATCAAATAGACATGGAAACTACTTTTCTAAATGGTCATATTAAATAATTTGTTTACAATTTACATGACTCAACCAAAAGGTTTTATATTTGAAGGTCAAGAACCAAAAGTTTGCAAATTGGTAAAAATGTTGTATGATTTGAAATAGACCTCTAGAGATTGGTATGAAAAAATCATTGAGCACCTCTTGATCATGAACTTTAAGTATTTTCAATTTGAAGATGTAACCCTTTTTATTAAGATAGCTGACAAAACAGTTGTATGCCTAGTTGTATTAGTGGTTGATTTGCTCATAACAAGAAATAATGAAAATTACACTGCAAAAATAAAATTAGAATTGATGAAAAGTCTTAAAATGATATAAGCGGGGTCATCTTCATTGTTATTTGGAAGTTGAATTGATATAAAAATTCAAGTATATTTTATCATACAACATAAGTATATTAGTGAAATTTTGAGAAAATTTGGAATGACAAACTATAAACCATCAACATGCCCATGGAATGAAATATGAAGCTGACATTAGCTGTTACTATAATGTTTCAAGATGCATGTAATTATATCCAACTCATTGAAAGTCTTATCTATGTAGCCATAACTAGATCAAACATTTCTTTTTCTATTGGTGTTCTCTCTAGATTCATGAAACAACTAAGAGAAAATCACTCAATAGTAGCAAGATAGTTCTTCAATATCTAAAGGGAACTTGAATTTTGGGCTAAAATATTCTATGGTGGAAAATTTCAAACTATTTAGATATTTAGATTTAGACTACGTAGGTGATTTTAAAGATGGGAAATCAATTTCAACTTTGTTGATGAATTTAGGACCAATAATCATCAATTGGAAGTTATTTTTTTATGCGAGCTATTATTTAACAAGAGTAGAGTATATGGAAGGTTTAGAGGTAATTAAGGAAATAATGTAGCTTAGTATGCTACTTGAGAATTTGCAAGAAAAATAGGTTTCATCAACACCATTTTGGTTGAAAACACTTCTACAATCAAAATTGAGAAAAATCCATTATTTTACACATGAACCAAACATATCACACAAAATTCTATTTTATTTAATAATATGTAAAAAATGGTAGTTTGGAATTGATATATTGTCCAACTATAGAACAACTATTTGATATCTTAGCAAAATCGCTTGAAAGAGAGAAATCTGAAAAGTTTAGAGGGATGCTTGACATTAGTATAACCCTTGTAGATTAAGGGGGATGTAATATTATGTACATAATCCTAGGTTATAGTAAATAAGTGTAATAATATATTATATTATTATTACACATATAATTAGTAAATAAGTGTAATAATCTATTATATTATTATTACAAATATAATTATCATAGAATTTTTATAGTTGTCTTGAAGATGAACTAAACAAACATCTCAATCATGAGCTGAATGGGCATACATTATTGATAAATATGTACTTTGTATCTCATTTAAATGTTCATAAAATTTTGGGTTTGGATTCTCAATTTTATTTTGCATTCAATTTCTTGTCTTGACAACTTTAACCTAAGCCAGCTATATAGAGAAGGATCAACCAAGAAGTACCAACATGCTTCAATATTGGAGGAACAAAGATAACTACCACCTAACCATAATACTATCATCAAACACATGTGGGAGTAACACAACACTCTAGGCATCCCTTTAGAATGGTGAAGAGCGATGGAGTTATATACCCAACATTAAACACATTCAATCTACACCTAGGTTTAATTCCAAGGTTCAAGAACCCACCTATAGGTCTACATAATACAAACACACATATTCTAACTTAGATTTTACACTTAGACTACTCTTGGCTACACATATGAATTTTTTCATGATCCTACTACATAGTCCTCATACAGGGAGTGATCACCTTCATTTCATAACCTCATAAGTATTTTAAGAAGGATTTAATTCCATTGAAATTCCTTACAATGAGCATTCATAAAGCCACAAAAAAAACATGGTTTCATAAGGCACAATTAATCTTTACAATGATTAACAAGATTCCCATAAAATTAGCAACTTTCAATTCTAAAGATGCCACTTTTAGGATCACAAGAGTTTCACAAATTAACCCACTAATCAAAATTCAAGTACATGAAAATTGGCAAAGTTTTAAACAACAATATCTTAGAATTTAACCACATAAACATATGTTTAGGGAAAATGGTTTCACATCAAGAAGCCATGGATTAAATCCACATGAATAATATTAAAGAACAAGGAAGTTTGAAATCTACAAATCCCCAAAGGGAATAGAAACACAATCAATCAAAGGAAACACTCCAACAAAAACCTTCTTTCAACATAGGATCATACAATCACCAAGATCCAAATGCGTAATTTAACAAACTAAGAAAGTGAAGATTGATACAAATCATATTAGACCCCCTTTAAATTCAAACCTCTCTAATATTCCACAATTTTTTTCAATATAGTAGCATGGAAAGAGTCATTCCAAAAATTTAAAAAGAGCTCCAATTCGCTAGAAGAACATATCCAAATTAAGGTGGGAATAATCTCTTTCAAATGGAAGAGTGTATATAAAAACTTAAACATACATCCACTATGGATTCAAGTTGAAGATCCCTTGAGATTCCAATCCCCAACCCAAATTTTATTCACCATAATCTCCTAACCTTTTAACTTAGAATCGAATAAGATCGTGACTTTCATGATGAATGTAATAGTAGAAGGTTTTACATTCAAAAAGAGAGCTTTCACCACATATTTGGCACTAAGAATGACATCCCAAAAGGATGATAAAAACCATATTTTCTAAATAAATTTAATAAAAACTTAACATGGCAATACATTAGCCAAATAATGATAAAAGGGTTTCCAATGTATTTGGGGTAAAACCATAGGTGTATATTAGCACACATGGCACCCATAAAAAAGGATAAAATGAGTTATATGCAAATTTTAGAGTCAAGATAAAAGGATTTTTGGTAATTATTCCCTTTTCTTGAAGGGATTGTACATTCTACTTAGATGTGGCATCCAAAATGATGGAGGAACACACAGGGGTAGCCCATGTAGAAGAAAGAAAGTCTAGCAAAAATGACACAAATAGAAGTTGTGTGCAATCATAAAAACATCACAAGAAGAGAAGAAGACATAAATTATAAATTCCATCATAAACAATAAAAATCCATCCACTATGTTGCCTCTAGAATGCACAAACACCTCCAAAAAACTTCCCTCAAATAACTATGGAAGCCAACCTCATTTTTTGCCAACTAGATTCCCCCCACAAAAAAATCTATTCCCTCCAAATACCTAATTTATTTCCTTAAAAAAATCCATTAATACAGTAGAATAAAAATAATATTTTTTGGCTATATCCTATCTAAATACAAATAAATTGACAATTTATTTTATTTTATTTTGAAAGGACTGAAAAAGAAAGCACGCCAAAGACATAAAAATGCAATTCCCTCTAGTTCTAGACTAAAAGTGGTTAAATTCATAAAATTATAATGGACAAAAATCAACAAGATGATTATGAGAAGGCTAAATTTCATGAAGTGAATTTAATTGAAAAATATAGAAATATCAAGTTAATTAAATAATCATGCAAGTTGCAAAGTTTTCCTAATAAAAGTTGAAAACATACAAATCACTCATGAACTTGACACTTCCAAAGGTGTGGAATGAACAAATGATCATAAAATAATAACACAACTATGGAATACACTTGAACACTTATGAACACCATTGGGTCTTCCATGCCCATGGTGATGGGATAAACGAGTCAATACATGGGAATAATATCATTGCTTCCTTAGGTGAAGCAAGGTGGTTTCAAGTTAGATCCATGAATTATTTCTCCAAATACCACCCCACTAGCCATCATACCTATATTAATTTACAAACTCCACTATGCACATTAAGTTAAATAACAAAATCATAATCAAAGCAATAGATAATGCTAATCTATCATGTTCTATGAAATTCCATAACAAAGTTAAATTGTACTAACCTTAGTTAATCATTTAAATTATATCATCAATGATTCCTAAATAAATTTAATAAAAACTTAACATGGGAATACATTAGCCAAATATTGATATATTTAACCACAACATTAATGCATGCACAAAATTGTGAAGATAGGTTAGTAAGATGCAATAAATATTTGCATGCATATGGTCATTGATGTCATAAAGTGTAAATTAAATGCATACACTAGCATAGGCTAACCATCCAACTATGAGGTCCTAAAAGCATATTCCATCAAACCCAACAAATAATCATGGTAAGGGCTAAACATGATCAAGCCTAATAATTTGATCCTCTTTGATGATTAGAAAAAGATATATCCCAATTTATTAGTGCACTTGAATTTTGAGTAAATTACTATATCTTCTTCTACTAGAGTGTTGTAATTATGGTTGATTTATCCTAATTAATTTCACTTTTCAATATCTAATGCTTCCAATAAATATGAGAATGGGAATGGCGATGACTGGTATGGTGGACCTGTGCACAGTGTTAAGGCTTCATCTAAAGGACTTGAGGATATTGGCGAGAAAGGATTCCTTGTCCCACCAACATAACGATATGCATTGTACACTTGAGATGAAGTGCTAAAGTTGATCCAACGGTAAAGACCAAGGTTAGAAGGCATTGATGAGACATAGGGACATTGGTAGGAGAATATAGTTGGTCCCCTCGATACTTCGATGTGAGACCCGAGTGATGACGTAGGTGAAGTGTTGGCAACATTCAACTGGCCGATTGACCTTCTCACATCCTTCTGTCCTAGCTATTTGGCGAGACCTGCAAAATTGTCTCGTCGATGAATTGATGAGATTGTTTCAGTGTGATTGGGTGTTGGCAGCAACACTTTATCTTGTGTCTCCTTGATAGATCAATAACATTCCCCTCAGTGGGACATTGCTTCATCGGTGGGACTCTCCTTTGTGTCTCTTCAATGAACCAATAGACTATGCAGGACCCAAGCTGTTAGGAGGAAAGAGGTAATTGATACAAGCCATGCTAACTCAACACTGGGGACCACATGGACCAGTATAGTGAACATCCAGAGAAGGAAAATGTTGTGTTCCAGGGTGAGCACAATTTTCACAATGCTATACTCAAAGCTTAGTTAGTCTGGGGTATGTAGTTTTTTATCAAGGGTTTTTCAGTGTTGTGCACATAAGCTATTTGGGCATAGAAGGTTTTTGGTTAGGGGATGTTGGGTATCTACAGTTATGTTATCTTTTGTATAATCGGGAGTGGCGTAATTACATATGTAATGTGGGTTGTTTAGGGTCATGATTAGGGGAAATATGGTTCAATTTAAATGGGGGTTGTGAATTCTCATGTGAAAGCTTTTATGTTTTCTCATCTGGCTAGCAAGAGCCAATGTTATTCATTTTTGTAAATTTTATTATATTATATTAATATATATAGAGGCTTCTTGCCTTTCACCTAAAAAAAAAAATGAGAATGGGAAAATAGTTCTAATCGAATCCTAGATTAATGTCAAGATGAGCTAACATTTTTTACTTAAAAGCATAATCTTCTACTTCCTTAGTGATAGTGTATGGACCATACCAAAGAATTTGTACCTTGTATAGTAAGGTCCTATAAGTCCTTAACTATACAAATGAAGCAATAATATGCCACTAACTTGAAATTCATGTGGTGTCTAATGATGATCATGGGGCTAGTTACATTTGGCAATTAACATTCATAGTGGGATACACGTGCCATTAAGTATGTTAAATACACATTGAATTTGGTTTCTATTTTAATTTTCTTTTGAGGTGAAGAAATTTATATTGTAATAGGATAAACTAGATTACCTACATCAAAAGGGGCCCAATGTTGGAAAACAATGTGAAATAGTATATTGATTGAAAAAATAATATACACACTCATACACCAATAGACACCATAAGATAGGATCATATTTCCTTTAAGAGAATATGTCTCTCGTACATTTATTATAATCTATTATATTCACATATATATCTTATCTCTCTATTCTCTCTTTTTGTATATCCTTATATTCACTCATTATATTCTTCAATCTTCCCCATTGTATTCAATATATTATTCTAGGATATTTACTCTCACATTCTCATCATGTTTCTTTCACCTATGCCTTATCTCAAGTATCTTCTCATATCTCATTCACATATTGTTCACTCTCACTTATGGTCTTATCTCCCTTTCTTCTCTTCCTTATAAAGCCTCTTTATGTTTATTTTAACATCCTTTCATAATAGCTCTTAATTATCCTCTTCCCATGTGATTATCTCACCCTTTATGATATTATCTACTTTAATGAACCATTTACCAAAATTATGAGTAATTAGACCAAAATTATGAGTAATTAGAAGTATCTAGGTGCTATATAAATCATGTATGGATTAAGAAATGACCTTAAACAAATGGAGTACCACACAACCTCATATACATTGTATACTAAATTCCTAATAATCTTTGTAGTATCACTAAAACTTCAACAACACATGAATGGCTAAGTTTTGGGGACTATACATGCAAAAATCCTCCTCAATCCTAGTTATCTCATCCTTGTGAAATTTATTACAATTCAATCTCTTTTAACATTTGATCTTATGGGTCATGTATTCACTTCCAACTTGTTCCATGTTAGTTGCTTTGGTTATTTCCTCTATATAGTTCAATCTTAGTGATTTCTTCTTGGTATGGTTAAAGACTTTGAATGGTACCAACTTGATGTCTATGAGGCCACTACTAAATAAATTTTCCTATTTTGTTATTATTATTAGATTTGGTCCTATTTATAGGTTTTCATCTAACTTTGCTTCCCTATCTCTTTATAATTAGTATATTGTAAAGTTACTTGTGGTAACTATTGTTAATCATTGAATAGTTGTAAATTACTTGTAGCACTTGTCACAAGCTAAGTTTGAAAATTAGCTATCCTATGAAACATGGGATCATCTTCAAGGTGTGGGTTGTTTATGGTGAAGATGAACCTCTAGAGAGGGTTGTTTCCCTTGATGAACCTCCTATATACTACTGCTTTGATAAGGAAAAGAGAGAAATAACTATAACTAAAAAAATCTAATCCTAGGAGGTGATGCACCAAAATTTATAATGCTATACTATTGTTTCAACTCACAATTTCTCTCAAAATCTGCTCTACTCTATGCACAACTTAGTTTTTTGCAAGCTCACACAATAATATTTCATAAGAAGGTTATATTCCACATTTTTTGAAGGAAAACTTAAGCATCTTCACAACTACAACTGCTAAAAGAATTAACACATCCTATGACCTGTATGAGTTTTGCTTATTTGTGTATAGGAATGTTTTGCAATGAGACATAATTCAAGGATTTTGTACTAATAATCATAGAAATCAAATCAATCAATTGCAGTTACTTTTAACACATGAATTTGAGAAGGCAAAATATGTTATTTTTATTGAAAAATATGAGCTTTTACAATTAAAAATCTGAGAATACTTACAAAAATACATAAAAATGTTGTTCTATATTGAATAATCTCTCTAAAAGAGTTACACTCTGCCTTCTCTTGCTCAAAGAAAAAAGGAGAATAGAAAGAAATCATTCAATAGATTTGGGTGCTTGGTTTTGATGAAAATCCACCTCTTGCATAATTGAAGTTGTCCTCAAGGAAGAGGTTGAGTTTGCATGTTGATTGTGTCAGTTATCTTCAACAATTTGTATGGAAATAGGCTCCTTGGGCATATAAAGTGAAAAAACCTCCTTTTTAGGGATCAAAAGTGACCCAAATTGCTTGCTTGTTCCTTGAAAACTTCACCTAACTCAAGTCCCACCCATGCAACCTCTTTATCGGCTCCTAAGCTGGTGGTAAGTGCCTCTAAATCTTCTTTTTTCATTAGCTCATGAATGTCCTTGCATGATGATAGGTGATATGGAGTTATCTAAAGATAACTAATATCTTAAGATGGCATAGGATGATCCTTAAGTTTATTAAATAATGCATGCTTTAGGAACTTCAATTCATCTCTTTACATACCTTGCCCTTCTCAATTGACTTGTAGCTGTCTTTTGTGATGAATATCAACTTTTATCCATCAAACCCTTTGTAGAATGTCTTCATGGAATTTCTTGAGGCGGAGTATGAATTCCTAAATGCATTCAAACCCTCAACAAATTTCATCTAGCATGCTACCGTCATCTTGGTTATTCATGCTTGTTCACCCTCCAAACCCTTTCATAATGCAAGATCTTCAAGATTGTCCTTTTCAATTTTGTGCACATTATTGACTTATCAAGGTTGTAGATTCATTGTTTTAAACATGTGACTGTCCCCACTTTGCATGAAGCTTTGACCCTCTTTTGCATTTGATGACTATCCTAGCTTGTTATTGCTCATCATTGTGAATGTCACCTCTTTTCATAAAGGACTGTCATTAACATTTTGATAATGTTATTCATCTCTGAACTTGTCCTTTTCATGGTCTATGCTAATAACTTGTCACCATCCTCACCATGTTATGTTCATCTTGAAACATATTCATATATGAAGACCTTGAAATGACTCTTATTAGATTTTAATGGAATCTCTTCATAGGTACTATCATATGTGTAAGTACTAGACTATCCTATTAACCCTTCTTGATTATCCTAGTTTGAAGAAGTGACTGTCCTCATGCAATTGAATAGCACCTGATTGTCTAAAGTGCTTGCAAGTAACTGTCATCATGAGCCTTATTAATGACTATTCAAAATCCATATGACTGTCAACATTTCTCATTCCTTTTCACTGTGTTCATGGCTTTTGTATGGACTGTCATGCTCTCTTTTCTTGGTGACTGTCTTCTTGTACTAACTGCCTCATTGTCCATCTTTCAAAAGCACTGTCCTCTTGAATATTCATGGTGAATGTCCTTTTTCATTTGAAATGATTTCCCCTTCATGAAATTTTTTTCTTAGGACTGCCCTTATATGGTATTTTGTAACATGTTATTCATCTCTGTGATTGCCTCCTTGTTGATGAAGTCACTACTCTTTGTCAAATTTTTATGACTACTTTGTGATCATTGTAAAGAATTTATATGACCATCCTTGTTCACATAGTGTATGAATTTACTCAACTCAACCATTCATCTATTATGCATTGTCCTCTTTGTCTATGGTGCACTTATTCTTGTAGCTTCATGGTGGATTTTCCTCTTTGTCTATTACCATCTTCATTCATTGCATGAGTGCCTTTTTCTCATCCAAACATGCTCCATGGAGTGTTAAGCTTGATGTCCCCTTTTTCATGATTAAGGGTTTTAACTATGGTTTTGAGCTACTACATTGTTCATGATTATAATGCCCAAGTCATTGCCCTCTATTCATTGCTACCTTACTATCATGGTGACTCATCAAATGTTCACTAGTGCATGCAAGGTTATAACAAGGTATATGACTGTCCTTTAATGGAACCTTATTGGCATCTTTATGGATCCTATCACATTTATTTTAAGACCACTGTCCTTTATCCATTGTTACCTTACTTTTTCTTTTTCAATTTTGTGCATTTGGATGTCCTTTCTTACTATTCCCATGGGTTCCATCTTTTCTTGAAAGGACTATCCCTTCATATTTCAGGTCTAAAATTTTGTTCTTTGTCTTTGAATATTGTCCATAACTTCCTCATTGATCCTTATCTGTATGTTTCTCTCATCTGTCACTTTTCTTGTGACTGCTCATGAACTTAAAATTTTACTGACCTCTTTGGTGAAGTGATTGTCCATAACTGATGACTTTCAACCCTTGTTCTTCTTTTCAAAACTATTGCACATCTCACTGTCCATCCATCATGCACTGTCCTCTTTGGTGATTCATGGTGACTATCTTCAAAACCCTGCTCTTTGGTTACCATCCTCTCTTATAGCTTTTGCAATGTGGACTGTCTTTCTACCTGTATTTTTCCATTAATTTTCCTTGGACTGTCCTTTGAAACATCTTTCATGGTGACTGCCCCTCTTTATTGCATTGTGACTTTCCTTGAGCAAATTGCCTTTCCTCATTGAGGTTTCCCTCTGAGGTGCAGTCACTTTGAATGAGTATTCATTTAATATTATGGAGACCAATGTGATTCATGACTACTTATGACTATTATCTATAAGGTAACTGTCCTGTTGATATTTCAAGGTGATATCCTTGAAGAGAGTTATGACTATCTTGATCTTGTCTTTTGAATCTTGTCACTAGGTCTCTTCTTTAATAGAAAGTATGGTTTTAGTATGTTTTTGATTAGATAAACAGGGAAGGGACCTAATCCCATGGTTACAACAACTAACAAAAAGGAACTAGAGAGAGGTGGGAAACAACACCACCATCAAACCAAAAAACATCATAAATATTAGCACGCAGACCAACATTTAAAATAGTAACCATTGTCCATCCAGTACTAATAAAAAATAGTAAGTTTTTACCAGTATACTTAGTTCTACGTAAGCCATTAATTAAATCGATAGGGTCCCAGGTGGTATTCCACCATAACATAGAGATCAAAAAGCAATAGTTTGAGATGTTATAATAACAAGACAATAATTTCATCAAAAACAACAGGGTAGCAACAACAAGCCATTATTTGGATTTCTTCAACAGATCCCCATACTCTCCCATGAGAGCAATATATTCTCTCCAATCAGGTCCCTCTATTTCATCCAACATCTTCAGGGTATCAGGTTTCCCCTGTTTCTTTAGTTTCCTGGTAATCTTTGTTTCCCCAGAAGCCGCACCCAACATTGCCCTCCTCATCAATCTGTTAGTTACCCTCATGAGAGTAACTAACACCTTCTCCATATCTTTGAACCGTACTTGCAAAAAGGTTAGCTTAATCTTTAAAAAAACATTACTTAACTCCTTAGTATTGTTCCCCCTACCCTGATTCCCAACATCCTATCCCAATTCTCCAACATTTTGAACATTTTCAACTTCAAACTTCTCCTCAAAAGGGTCAATTTGCTCATCCTCCTCCTCTTCCTTATCCTCCTCTGAACCATCTTCCACCATCTCATATGCAGAGTCCTCAAATTCCATGTCCTCAGAGTCATCTTCCTCCTAGGCTTTGAATTCTTCATACCCTAGGTCCTCCTCCTCACTCACTGTCATTTTCTATTTTCCTTTTTTATCTTTCGAAGCAACTTTTTCCAAGCATGCCAACCTTCTCCCCCCACTACTACCACTCCCTTGCCCATGTAAAGTTTCCTTTACCTCCTCATTTTTATTCCCTTCCTCTATGATATTGATAACATCCCTAGGATTTATGTCTCTTTTTGGTTTCTTAGCCTTTGGGAGTTCCAACAACAAAGGCAGATGTTTCCTTTTCTCAGGCATGGCTCTAAAGAGCTCAGTCTCATAAATTATGTTTTGCTCACTCTTCTGCGAACTTAGAGTTGAGGGGTTTGACACATTCGCCACAAGAGAATTACTTTTAGTAGAAATAAGCACACGCCTAGCAACAATTGCAAGGGGCTGGCGAGGGATAGGTTCCTCTGCCAGGATTTCAATAACAATAGGGTTTTCCTCGTCAGGTTGTTCCTCATTATTTTCTTCAAAATGGTCAAGGTTCACATTTCGGCCAGCTATGTGGTTTCAATGAGGATTCAAAGCCAGGGCATACTTATACAAGGTAAGCATAAGGCCTTGGTGAAGAGGAGGATTGGCACCTTTTTCGATATTAAGCTGTAGGGAGGACAACAGATAGAAGGGAAAATTGATTCTCTCACCATGGAGGATATGGTTTAGCAAAGGGAAATGGTACGCATGTACCGATATATACCTACCCTCGAGAGTAAAGTATCTCATAAAAAACAAGCTAACTAAAGCAAAAGGAGGAAGTTCCAGTCTTGCATACCCATTTTGAAATCTCTTGAGATTTTCCCCATCATGCAGGAACTTGTCAACAAATCTCTGGTAATCCACCTCACTTTCCTTTGCCACTTTAAGCCCATTATTCTACATACCCGTTGCTTCAACAATGAATGTAGTGGTTACCTCAAATTTCATTGCGCCAATGGTGACACAACCCTTCTTCCAGTAGTTCATAAATTTAGCCGCTAGGTTTTCATTATATCCTTTCAGGGATTCGAAGAACGGAACCATACCAACATTCTCAAACATTATCCATAAATCCACATTCTATTTTAGTGCTTAACAATTTGGAGGATTTGTTCTCTTCCTTGGTCCTCCCATTTTACTCCTTTGCAAATTCTTTTACTCATATGAAATTTTATTCTTATCACACACACAATCTACTTCTTTCTCGGAATACAACAAACACTGTTATGCCAAATTACACATAGAGAAAATACAAAGTTGTGAATCAAGAAGTTTCTTATTGAGAAATCCATTTGCACATTTCCCAAAGTGCAAGTCTCATCATTAATCTTACAAGGAATTAAATACATATTAAAATTCATACCTTTCCCCATCTTAGAGATACGAGGATTGTTGACACAATGCATTTCGACACACATAGAAATGACCACCCTTAGCAAATTCATTAATTTCACATGATTTTTAGTCACCTTCTTGAAAAGGGAATTATTAAGATTACCTCCATCTGATATCATCCTATACAAACCTGTACTCCAAATGCCATCATTACACAGAATTAATCCAAACGTCACCACTTGGTACTCATTGTTTCTGCATAAAACCAACCTATCATTTTTGCATATGATATTCATTCTCAAATTTTTCACTTAGGATTAAGTCTCTTAGAGACTTCAACATGTTACCACCTATCCAACGTGTCCATCCCCTACAAGCCCCACATTGGCAACACAATCCACAACTTTATTTCCTTCCCTATAAACATGTTGCACCTTACAGTTGTTGAAATACTTCTTAATGGCACTGCATCTATCTATTATATTTTTTAATTCCCATGGTGGCTCAACTTCTTCGTTTAGAATGTCCACAATTAGCTTAGATTCCCCTTCTAATATGAAATTTTTGTATCCCAACTCCTTCAGAGTATTGAAACCCCCAAGAACAGCCATAGGTTCGACTTTATCGTTAGAGTAGATACCCATGTTCACTCCAAAGCCTGCAATAGTCACCTTTATAGTTTCTAACTAGACCTGCTGCTCCAGCCTGTCCTAGGTTTCCTTTTGAGCACCCATCAAAGTTATATTTTATCCAATTTTCCTACGAAGGGCTCCACATAGTGTCCATTCTATTAAGCATCTTTAACCAGTTGAGTTTGGTTAGATCCTTCCTTATTCCCCAATTTTGTTTAATCCTCATTTCTTTGTAGTTAGGCTAGGTTTTGGAGAAGTTGTATCTTCCAGCCTTAATGTTTTCCTTAATTTGCGATTTTATAATTAGACTAACCTCCCAACTACTTCTCTCAACTTCTTTGGATATTCTATTATTCCTTTCCTTCAATAAATCCCAAGTGACAAATGGAGGAACTTGATTCTAGAGATCAACAATTACATTATGTGAAAAGGGGCAATTTGACCAACTTTCAATTAAAATGCCTCATGGAATTAGGAAACACCCAATCCGAGGACAACAACAACAAGAAACAAGACCACACTTCCCTCATGAATTGGCAGTGAAAGAAGATATGAATTATTGAATCCTCTTCCTATTTACAGAGAGAACACCTATTAACCAATTGGAAACCCCTCCTTACCAGATTATCAATAGCGAGAATTTTCCCATGAGCCGCCGTCCACCAGAAACAATTAATTTTAGGAACTAGGTTCTTTAACCACACCATTTCCCAGAAATGGTCTGGGACAACAACCTGTAGCCTCACCATTTCTTCATAGGTCTTTTTGACCGAGAAACAACCAAAAGAGTTTCCTTTCCAAATCCATTCATCACCCCTTTCTCTATCGAACCACTTAGCCTCCCCAATCAAGTTATGCAGTCTAGTTAGGATTGGGTCCCAATTCGCTTATCTTTGGCCTCTTAGATTGTTCCTTCTTAGGATAAAATTGAACTCCTTCCATTTAGGTTCATCCATATCCCAATTAATATAATCGGACACCTTTTTACCACAAATCTTGTTAAGGATAAGTTTAAGAGGATTAAGTTCTTCTAAGGAGGACATAGTAGAATTCTCTATCCAAGGGTCCTTCCAAAAATTTGTATTATTTCCATTCCCAATTCTCTTTCTAACCCCCATCTTCAACACATTCCTCAATCTCACAAGATGGTTCCATAAAGCTGAACCACTAGGTAGATCAAAAGTTGAAAGAAAACAACTAGAATTCCTGTTCCTCAAGTATTTTGCTTGGAAAATTTTAACCCAGTCTTTAGAGCCTTCCAGATGATTCCAACCAACTTTAGCCATTAGGGATTTGTTTAGCATGGATATTCTTCTTAGTCCTAGACCTCCACTTCTTTTGGGTATACACACTTTTTCCCAGCTAACCAGGGACAATCTATTTTTTTCTTCAGTTCCCGACAATAAGAATTTTCTATAAATTTGCTCGATCTTCTCCCCAATAGAGGCAGGTATTTTGAAAAGAGATAGGTAGTAAACAAGGATATTCTTGAGGGAGGCTTTACGGGGTTGAATTTTGCTTGCTAGGCTAAGAAGCTAACCCTTCCAACCAACAAGTTTGTTTTGGAGCCTTTCAATCAATTGATTCCAGTAATTATTTTCCAACTTTTTAGAGATCAAAGGGAACCCCAAATAAGCATCAGGTAAATCAACTTCCTTACATCCCAATATTTTTATGACTATCCTTAATCTACTAGTCAGTATTGAAGAAGTAAATTTTGCTTTTTTCATAGTTTATGCACTAACCAGAAACATCAACATAGTCATTGAGAACTTGTTTCCAATGACCTACTTCCCCCACCAAGGCTTCCCCAAACATAAGAGTATCATCAAAAAGCTGTTGATGGGAATCAAGCATAAGAGATGAGGCAACTTTAACAACTTTTAGAACTTTTGAGTCCACCAATTTTTGAATGTTCCTGCCAAGAACTTCAACAACAATAATAAAAAGGTAGGGAGAGAGGGGGTCACGTTGCCTAAGCCCACGACCACAGGAGAAGAAACCTTGAGGGACACCATTGACCAGAACAAAACACTTAGGGGAGGTAACACAAACAAAGATCATTTTTGTTGTGCCCTCAGCACACATGCCCCGTTCAGAACGGGGACCCTCTTTTTCTTTTGCCTTGCCGAGTCATTTTTGTTGCCGCCTCATTTTACGTGCCCCCGTTTTAGTGACCTGGGTGGTCAACGTACCTCCAAAGTCTCATCTTGAGTTGACTGTGTTTCACCCCTTCAATTTTGTCAAGTCCTGATGCCTTGCGAAGTCTCCTTGGCAGTTTGCCTCTGCCAGCGGCTTTGGAGCCTGGTGGGCTCGCCCTGACGGGTTTCCCCCTTGTGTTCGTCGCTTTAAATAGCGGAAGGCTCCTGCCTTCCCGAACCCTGGAGCCCGACTCCCTCTTTTCCGTTAGCGAAAACGGGCAAATATTTTTGGCTGCCTTCGCCTCCTCCGAACCTGACCATCTGGACTTCTGCTCCCGAAACTCTGTGTGAACTTTTCCGTTCCCGACGGAAAATCGCCAACGAAACTCCGTCTTCCGGGCTCCGAGTTCCCCTTCGCCATTGGTGGTTTCAAATTGAATTTCCAAAATGGGGAACCTGCGATGAAACTCCGCCCTTCAGGCCCCGAGACCCCCTTAGCCGTCGGTTTGCAAAATGAATTTTAAATGGCCGCCACCTCACATCTTTCTGGCCCTTGGACCTCGAGCCTCCTGCCGTCATCTGCGAATTCAAATCCACCAACCAACCGACTGGCCGTACCTACATTAAATGGGGGCATTAAATGCATTTTTGGGTATAAATATCTTGCCCAACCTGTCATTTTCATTTGTCAGGTTTTCCAGAGAGATCAGAGTGTTTTCTAGAGAGGATCACTGCCTTCATTGATTGTCGCCCTCATACCTGTTGTTGTCATTTGCCGGCCCTTAGCAGATTTCATGCCTTGCCTCATCGGGTTTCTGAGGTAGGTTTTCCGTCTGCCCTCCTGAGAGTTTTTTCATAATTTAAACGACTAAAATGATGAACAACATGGGTTTAAAATAAATTTAATTGACAAAACTTGACAAAACACACACAACCCATGTCCTAGAATCTTTGGAAAACTTCCAAAACGCCATCCAAATCGGTCCGGAGTTTCACCTCGTTGCGACCATTCATGCCCTTCGAGCCCGGGTCTTCCGGCGACTGTCACAACTTAGAAATAAAATTCTCTCCAAATGACAATTTTTCCTCTCAGGCCCAGCTCCTCGAACCTCCGTTGTTCGATTTCCGTCAAACTTAAACTTAAACTTCAAAAATTCAGCCTCCGTTTTGGCTTTCCAGGCCCAGGTCCCCAAACTTCCATGTTCGAAACTTTGCGATGCTTTCGTCGTTCCAGAATGGCGGAGTCGACTTGTCTGCCCGAGATCCGAGGCCCGCCTTGTCTCTCATCGTTTGCTGATTCGCGCAAACCCACCTTTTGGCACCTCGCCGGGTCCTGGTCCACAGACTTCCGCGGCCGCTTTGCCGTTTCAAACGGCCGATCAGTAATGTCCTTCCACCTCCCGGATCCCGAGCCTCCATTCGCCGCGAGACTGATCTTTGAATTGTAGTGACTTCATCCTGGTCGGGCTTTGCCCACCAGGACTCCGTCCCATCTCCGCCGTTCCAAAGGGAAAAGTGCATGGTCCTTTTCGGCCTCTGGGCCCCGTCCTCTTGTTCGCCGAATGAGAACTTGACATGGAAAATATGATGCCCAACCTCGTTGCCAGGTCCGGCTCGCCAGGTCGCTCCCTCTAGACTTCCATTTGACAATTGCCATTTCGAACGGCAAAGGCGGGGCAGCTTCCCGGCTCTCCAGGCCTGAACGCCTCAAAATGCGAAGGTAAACCATGACCGTCCCTGGACCCCCCGAGTCCCGGACCCCAAAATTTTGTCTCCAGAATTCCCTTTATTTTGTCCATTTCAAACAACTAACCCTGGAAGGCCTTCCGGCCTTGTACCTCTGGATGCTCTCAAATCGATCCAAACAACCTCAAATTTGAAATCTGATCTCGACCCATGTGCTCAAATTCAACCCTCTTTGATACGAGCCTTTCAAACCATCAAAATTCGGTTGGGAGAAATCTCCCGGATTGCACTACCCCGTTTTCCCTTTCAAAACAACATTCCTAACAGGGAAGTCCGGGCCTCCGAGCCCGGATGATCCAAAATCCCTCATTTGAAGGACTAATGACATTTGGAAGTAAAAGTATGTTCTTATGAATGATAAATTGTCTAACGTTGATTTCGTCCATGTAATTTTGACTAACATCTAGGCTTTCATGATCGGTTGCACTGAGTATGTATTTGCTTGTAGGATATATGGAATCAGGTGCAGGACCCTCGGGGGTAGTTGCAGAAAAGGACAAATGAAAGAAATTGGGCAAGACTCCTCATGGAAAAGATGACAAGGACCAGATGAAGTACCAGTTCCAGGGTGAACCCTTGCACTCGAAGATTATCACCGACTGGAAATAAATCAT
This sequence comes from Sequoia sempervirens, assembly GCA_007258455.2. Classification (NCBI taxonomy): domain Eukaryota; kingdom Viridiplantae; phylum Streptophyta; class Pinopsida; order Cupressales; family Cupressaceae; genus Sequoia; species Sequoia sempervirens. The sequence goes on from VDFB02358068.1 coordinate 92,240, forward strand.
AGATACCAATATCGACCACGTCGATATTGATGAATTTAAGCAAAGGGTCAGAGTCAACCCGACAACCAAGAATGCAAGGCTGATCAGACAAAGCGGAATTATAAAAGCTGCAGGATTCCCTCCATCCCTCGTGGCCCCTGAGTTGGTCATGGCTTGCCGATAGGCATATCAACCCCAAACGCAAACAATTGTTGATCGGGATGGAAACATTCTTGCTGACATGTCAGCTGAGGGAATTACAAAGACCTTCCACATTCCCACCTTCGTTGAGATGGAGACGCCTACCATGGAGGAATGCAAAGCAGCATGGAACGACAACTCGATGGGCTGCAAGAAATTGATAAATCAACACTGGCTCAAAGAGAAACGAGGCAACGCTGCAAAGGTTCCTCAAGAACTCTTCTGCAGTGATTTCCATGAAGATTACCATGACTTAGTCACTATGCTGAGCAAGGTGGTGGGTCTCCCTACTGCTGCCTTCTTTAAGGAATGGATGGTGTACTTCGTTGAGCAGATCCTCCACAGGAATGAGGACGTCACCAGAAAATCCTCATTCTACTGGGGAGGCATAATAAGCGACCGGTTCCATGAGCAGTTCATGAACGTGAAGAAAAGCTCCAAGTTCTACATGACCTCCTATCTGGTCTACTCCTTGGTAGACCAAAGGCAGTATAGTGGACTATTTGTGGCACCCGATGGGGAGCAGGGTCAAAAATTGAAGGTTTATGACAAGTACCCCCAGCTCCAACATTGGAACTTCAAGAAGGAATATTGCAGGGTAAACGATGCTTTCATCGGCCATATCATCAGAGTGATTGTAGGGGATTTCGAGAGAAGGGTCTCTCACAGTGCTCAGGCATTCTTGAAGCAGTATGCCTTCCTCTTCATTTAGTATCCAAAGTTCACATACATTCGCGCCCAGGGCTTCACAGAAAGGCCAAATAAGCTGCCCAAATACCCCAACGACTAGATCATCCTATTGGAACTTTCCCAGAAGCTCCAACACATACAGTCCGTCTTCAGCAGCAAACACTTGGCAGGGATCTCCTACCCCTTAAATTTTGGCAGAGGAATGTACAAATTACAAACTTCCCAGTGTGCTGGGAATTCTGAGAAAGAATTGAACGATTATCATTTTCACCTACACACTGCTTGCCCGCGAATGGACCCATATGGGCATATAAGGAAGGCACTGCGGTCAAGGTTCGCTCATTTGCACCACGTTGAGGACTTTTGCGGAGATTGTCAGGATGACAAGGAGGTGCGTGCAAGGCACTACATGCGGATGAATGCATACTTCATAAGAAGGGTGCAACCATTTCCCATACCAGATCAGGTCGAGGAGGATGAAAGCATCATAATGGACCCCAGATACCTTGGAGTCGCCAACTTGCCGCTACCAACAATAGATTGGGATGAACAAGAGGTCGATGACCTCGAAGTTATAACTAAACCAGTTCTGGCATGAACCAAAGAATGGGTTGATAGATAGGTGGCCCAATTGAAACAATAAAGGGTGGTCCTGACATATGAAGGGCTACAAAGTGAGCCCAGTGCCACTGAAGATGTCGTCGCCACAACTTCAACGGGCGGGACATCCAAATCTCCTTCAATCACCAGATCTAAGAAGAGGAAAGAAACGAAAACGGAGCAATCTCTGGATCCCAAAGTATATACAAGGAAGGATCTAGGAGGCTCACCTTCTAAAAGACTCAAGCAAACATGAGGCACCACGGAGCAGCCCGTAATCCAAGAGGAAGAAGCAAAAAGTATAGATCAGTTAAAACCTCTTTTCGCTCTCCTTATTTCAACTGCCCCATCATCTGCCTCCCTAACCATGGTCGCCACATCCCTGTCGGCAGTGGACATCTTCGTACATCTTGCCCCTTCACCTCCGACTGAGCCTATAATAATAATTGATTCTTCCTCTGCCGTAACTACTCCTTCCACCGCTGCCATGTCACCTACCACATCACTCCCACTAGCTACAGTAATGACACCAATACCAGCTCCCACCTTGCCTGAGGCCTTCTCGAAGCACATGCAAAATCTCCCTTCCGAGCTCTCCCAAATCCTCATGGACCCCACTCTTTAGGCGGCCCTAGCATAGGTCCTCGCTACTACTAAACCTTTGCAACCTCCAGCAGGACCGCCGACTATGGAAGCCACCATGTTAATCTCCAAAGAGTGGGAGAGACGAGAGCAGGAGGCCTCAAATCCATTTGAAGAGGAAGCCGGTGAATACCATGAACACCTAGAGTATGAACACCATACAATTGACAGGGTGGCCTATGAGGAGGAAGGAATAGGCTCTTCAGAGAGTGGGGGTGAGGAAGAGGATTCCAGTGGTAGGGTCATCATAAAGACCTTTGATGACGATCTTGAAGAAGAGATGGCCCGACAGCTGAAGGCCGATGAAGAAGAGGCAAAAATTTTGCCTCTTAGAGAAGAAGGACAACAACAAGAAGACAAGGCAGTAGAAGACATGGAGCTCCCTACAAGGGAACCACAAGAGGGTGTGTTGTCCCATTTTCAAGAGGAGGAAGGTGCAGGAGAAGATAAGCCTTAGAGTGAGGCTCAAACTATCAAGGGCCTCAAAATTGAGCAACCCAAGGAGCACATGCACAAGGTTGAACAAATTGGAGAAAGGGAGGGGAAGGAAATAGAGAAATAAGAAAGTCCCCAGGAGCGATTACCTACCAAGCCTCCCATCAAGCGCCTTGTGTTCATCCAGGAATCCGATGAAGAAGAAGGAGATGCTACTAAAATGGAAGAAAGGGCCCTTGGAAATAAGAAAATAGAGATCTTAGCCGAGAAAGGCGAGGGTGATTGTGAATCACCTAAGGAAAAGTCTGCTATGCCTGAGTGGCTGGAGAGACAACTTGAAAAGAAAACTCCCGCACCAAAGGACCCAAAAGCCAAGCTAGAGGCTATCTTAGCCCGAGCGTAGATCACAACTAGAAAAGAGAAGAAGCCTAAGATCATATCCAAGGTAACAATGGATGCTTCTGGGTCTCGAGCAGCGCAAATAGCCACGCCAATGGTGGGCAGGGAAGGAATAAGCTACAACATCTCCACCATTGATTTAGGAATTGCTACCAGGGAACAAAAGGTGGGACACCTTGAGGAGTCAGTGGCCACGATAGTGCACTTGATAAAACAGGACAAAGTTTCAAAGGACGAGCTTAAAGCACAGGTAGCCGCCTTGACGTATTACATCCAGCAATGGTCTTTGGTGGATGACCTTCCTACCACATTCGCGGCTCCACCACAATTGTTGTCCAAGGAACAGATTGACAAGCTAGAGAGGAGAAAGAACTTGGACAAGACTACAAAGAGCTGGTTCCGATAGGTCCTGTACATCGAGGACATGGGTATTGGCCAGGTAGTTCGAACAGCCAACAAGTTCTTGGACCTACAACAATATCTGGAGAGAACGAAGAAGCTTTGCACCGACTTCCCTGCAACGTACAACTCCACCTATCCAAAGATTGAGGCCATCCTCCAGTTACCAAAAGCCATGTGGGAAAAGGAGCTTGCATTCAAAAGGGACGATCACTGGCTGATGGATGTGTGGAGGCAGGATTTTGACAATAGAAGGGAGAGGTTGGAACAGATAATAAGTAAGGTGGATCCAGACATCGAATGGGTCAAGGAAATTAGGGCGGAATGCGCTCGATATCTCAAGCTAATGACGGAGTATGACATGCCCGCAGTATAGATGGATCCAGAGAAGATAAAACCTTACTTTTAGAAGAAGATGGAGGATGGGGCATCCAATGAAATAACAATGGAATTCATGAGTTTTTCCGCCCGTGCCTTTGACCAATCAGAGTTGTTCAGAGATTAGGGCATAAAGTATGATGAAGATTGGAAAAGCTTGAAGATAATGCAAAAGAATGGAGCTACCAGATGCTACGGTACGAGATTATTGAGGTAGACAAGCTCCAACCGGTGATTCTAAAATTCATGGAATATACAACTTCAAAGAAGCAAGAGGACAACCCTGTTATCAATGAAGAGCCCCCAGAGGAGTAGCTACAACAAAAGAGCAATCAACAAAAGACAAAATGCTACAATGCCATCACTAAAGGACAAAATAGGGAAGGAGACAAGTATGTATTTTTTAAATTGTAATATATTGGGGGTGGGTGAAACCCTATTTTGTAATGAATCTTGGCCACACAATGAGAATTAATCTTGGCCATTCATTTAACTTTTTGGGCACTATAAATAGGGGTCTCCTCTCATTCACAAAGGGAGTTGAGTTGTTGTAAAAACATGCTGCAAAAATTTATAATGAAAATACATTGACTTGGTGCATTTTCTGAGTTTTTCACATATTACTTGATTCAACCTCCATTGTTAGATGCTTTACTTAGATTTATATTGTTGTTCTAGTTAGCTGTATTCTTGCTTTGATAGATTCAAAAATGCTATTATGTAGTTGTGAAAATTCCAGCTGTCTAGATGCCTTCTTAGTCCATACTTTTTGCTGTTTGCTGTTGGTAGATAGCTGTGTAAAGTTAGTCTAGGCTTAAATTCAAAGCTACTCACTTTTATCTTTGTTCATGCATGCATATGGTGAATGAAAGGTGAAATATTTGCAGACCTTAGAAGATAGCAAAAATTTCATGAGACTGAGATTTCTGGTTAAGTGAAATCTTGTTTTAAGGAAGCTGTCAATTGCAAGAACTCCATAATTACTATTCATAGTTAGTTGTAGGTCTAGGAACCTTCCATATTCCTTGCTCTTTCCCCTTTTTTTTAAGAAATAGCCTGTGCTAAGGTTCATTGCACATTGTAAAGAAAAATTTAAAGAAAACATCAAAGTTTTGGATCGCTGTCCGAACCTACAGCAAAGTGAAACTTGACCTCCATCTCAGAAGCTTCGGATTTGAAGATCTACCTCGCATCCAACTACGTAAGTCCTCCCTGTGATTACCAAAAAAATCACATCAAAATCAACTGAGGAGTTCCATGCAAGTCATGACCTGACACCCGAGAGACCTTGGGGAGATTTTTAGCAACTTGTCGTTGGAGATTTGCTTTCAAGAGAGGTAGTGCACCTATGCACGGCCTATGTTGAGAAAGTGTGGAAAAACACCCATCAAATTTTTTTAGGAATCTTCCCTCTATCCCAAACTTCTTGAGAACAACAAAAAGGAAAGGCTAGGAAACCCTGTCATAGGCCTTAGAAATGTCAATTTTGAAGGCCATCCCAGGCTATTTAGAGTGATCCATTGAATGGATAATTTCATGGGTAGAAATAAAAACGTCAAGAATATTTCTACCCTGAACAAAACCTTTTTGGTTTGAGGCAATCATTTTACCAAGCACCGGTTTAAGTCTTAACACCAAAATTTTAGAGAAATTTTATAGATTGTGTTGCAAAGACTAATAGGTCTATAATCTTTCATGGCTGAGGCATCAACCGATTTGGGGATAAGAGCTATGAAAGTAGCATTAATTTGATTCAGTAGCTTGCCCAACCTAAAGAAATCCCTAACAACATTAAAAATATCAGTTTTAACTATGTCCCAGTAGGTTTGGGAAAAGGCAGGAGGGAACCCATCAAGGCTAGGAGCTTTAAAGGCTCCAAAAGAAAACATTGCTTTTTTTACTTCTTCCATAGAAACAACATTAGTCATTCATCTTTAAGTTAGCATCAGAAATTACAGTAGGGATCACTTCAAGAAAGTCAACATTTACTTGAGGAGCATTGCTAGGGGCCATGTGATAGGAAGAGAAGAAGTTAACAACTTCTTGAGAAATATTTTTTTCATTGGTTACAATAGAGCCATCCTCTTCCACAAGCAATCTAATTATGTTTCTGCTTCTATGTTTCAGAGTGGATTGGTGAAAGAATTTAGTATTCCTATCTCCTTCTATTGGCCATTAGACCCTTGACTTTTGTTTCCAGTAGATTCCTCCTTTTTGTTTATCTTATACTATTGTGATCTAAGGTCTCTTTCCTTGGCACATATCTCTTCATCCACTTGGTCAACCTCCATGATATCCTGAACCTCTTTTATACTTTTTCCCAAGCTGTTCTTTATTTCAAAGATGTTGCCAAAAGTCACCTTATTCCACCCCTTCACTTTTTGCTTTATTCTGCTTAGTTTTTCCACCAAACAATACATAGGAATGGCTATTATTGGTTCCTCCCACCAAGATTTAACCAAGGTAGCAAAATCCAGGTGGAGATTCCACATAGCTTCAAATCTAAAATGGAAGGGTCCCCTATTATGATCCATATTTCTTTTAAGCACCAAGGCACTATGATTAGAACCTAATCTTGGGAGAGCAGAAAGAGAAAGGAATTGAGATATATTCCAATTGGCAGAGACCAAAAATTGATCCAGTTTAACTTGGATTAGATGGTTTCCATTCCTTATGTTGAACCAAGTATACTTAGGCCCTTGGAGGGGGATATCTATAAGACCTGCCGAATTGAAGAAGTCAGCCAGTTCCATCATACTGTTAGAATAATCATCCAACCCTCCTAAATTTTTTGAAGGAAGGAGAGGAGAATTGAAGTCCCCTCCAAGCAACTAGTGGCATCCTTCCTAACAAAAATAGCATCACTTAGCTGTTCCCAAAGCTGAACTCTGTCCCTACTAGAAATTGGAGCATAAATATTTATAAGATTCCATTTCTCCTGAGAGGCTGTCTTCAAGGGTAATCCAAAGGATGTGCTTACAAACCAAACACAGAGTTCCTTTCAGTTTAGAAGGATTCCAAAGGGTAGCAATACCACCTGAAGCTCCTTCCACCTTGCTTACAAAGTAATTGCCTTTTAGTATGTTGAAGTCACCGTCCTCTTGAATATTCAAGGTGACTGTCCCTTTTCATTTGAAATGATTGTCCCTTTAGTGAAAACTGTTACAATGCTATAAGGGTCTCAACCTTCTCTTGCTTGATAATCTCAATCTTATCTCATGGTACCTTGGATAGTCTCATCTTGACTGTCCGTTGGTTATTCACTGTGCATGTTCACCCTCAAATTTACTCAACCATCACTAGGGTTTAGGAAAAGGTTTATGACAGGGAAAAATTCAAGTACAGAAGCATATATGTCTTTAGCATGGAAGTATACAAGTCAAAGAAGAGTATATGTCTTTAGTATGGAAGTATAGAAGTGAATTCATGAGTAGAAGTAGGATAATGTAAGTAGTGAAATGGCTAGTAGACAAGTGGTTTGGGAAATGTTAGATAATTGTATCCTTCTCATCCTTGGTAATATTATTCATTTCCCTATGTGCAACTATTTTCTATTTATAAGAAGTTTCATATTACCTAGGTACTATTGTCATGATTGGTGGTAGTGTCTGGGCATCTTTCACATCCTTGGGAATTGTTTCACATTCCTTGATAGTGCAAGAAGTTTCACATTCCCTAGTAGTGCAAGAAGTTTCTCCTTGTTATTGGTGGTTGCTTCCATTTTTATTAATGGGAATTTTATAGGGCCCATGTGGTACTAGAGCCATTTGTTTTGGGTGATATTTTATGTGTCTAGGTTGTAGATAGTTGTTAGATGGTTAAGTGATGATAAATAGGATGCAATTGTAAATTATAGTGATTGAAGTGATCCCATGCAAGTAGTATAAAGATGATTACATAGGTTCTTAGTGGTGGTTGTAAATTTCAAATGATCATTGACCTTCCCTAGTGGCATGTAACTCATTCTAGAAGAGGATGCATAAGAAAGGAGGGGAATTTGATTGATTAGTTATTTTAAGTTGGCACAAGTGAGAGGTTGTATTAGGGGAAGGGATAAAATTAGTGGCAAAGTATTCAAATAATTAGAGCGAAGGACAAGAAGTAATGATCAAGGAGAATAAAGCAATGAATAGAGGTTGCAAGTCACTACATTTAATGGCTATTTGGGATGCCATCACTATACATTGTTGCATAATGAGATTGTAGGTAGAAAAGTCAATTTAATATTTATAGGTTATTCATGGTGGAACATGTGGATTTAGTGTATACAAAGACCATCTATGTTAAGAGTGAAGGCATATTTAGCCGTGTCAATGCCTAAGATAGCTACTTGTAGGTCATGTTTCTCCATGATAGTATGTTATTGGGTATTGTAAGTCTTGTTGAGGCTATGTAAAGTTACTATGCATTGTTGACTAGTGACATGAGAAATAGAAGATCACTACATCCTTTCCATGTATTATGGATTAGTGCATCATGGAGTAGACGTTTGGTTCATTACTTTACATGGACCACAATGTTATTTTTATTGTTTGAATATTTATTTTTTCATGTATGCTTGTGAGTGCTAATATAATTTAAAATACATGTTCACTTAGGATTCACATGCACCTCAAAGCGGGGGAAAAATGTAATGGTGAAATTTCATACCCATGCCAATTACCAAATAATTTTGGGGACTTTTGAGAGAATGTTTTAACATAATTACATAGTGACATGCGACACACTAAATTGTGCTTATGTTGGTTCTTTTGTCAATCTCTATCCATCCTCATTTACTCACCCACATGCACGTTCATACATTCAACTCTATTTGCATCTATTCACATATATCTGCCTCATTTATTAGTCCATATTTCCACACACCCATTATTGATACTGAGATCTATCATTATTTATCCTACGTTATTTTCAAGACATATAGGAGCGATCCCACATGACATAAATTTGACTCAAAATTCAAAATGCTAAACTCTTGCCATATATTTATGTGATGATTAGTTATGTCTTGATATTTAAATATATGCATTTAAGCATGGAACATTCTTAGAAACATTTGGACTCAAAGCATTAAAAAGAATAGTACTTGGAACAAAAACTACATTTAGATCTCTTGTACACTTGCATCAGAAATTACATTTAGATATTAGAGTTTTTGCAGTCAGCAAAGTAAATCCAGCGAGTTGATAATGTAAAATACGTGTTCACTTAGGATTCACATGCACCTCAAAGTGGTGGCAAAATGTAATGGCAAAATTTCATACCCATGTCAATTACCAAATAGTTTTGGGTACATTTTGAGAGAATGTTTTAACATAATTACATAGTGACATGTGACACACTAAATTGTGCTAACATTGGTTCTTTCATCAATCTACATCCATCCCCATTTACTCTCACCCACATGCACTTCCATAAATTCAACCCTATTTGCACCTATTCACACATATCTGCCTCATTTATTAGTCCATATTTCCACACATCCATTATTGATACTGAGATCTATCATTCTTTGTCCTAGGTTATTTTCAAGACATACAAGAGCGATCCCACATGATATAAATTTGACTCAAAATTCAAATTTTTAAAATTGAAATTGCTAGTTCTTGCCCTTTTTTTCACTAATCATTGAAAACTAACTTGATACATATTTATGTGATGATTAATTATGTCTTGATATTTAAAGATATGCATTTACACACGGAACATTCTTAGAAACATTTAGACTCAAGCATTAATAAGAATATTACTTGCATCAGAAACTACATTCAGATCTCTTGTACACTTGAGTTTCTACAGTCTACAGTCAGCAAAGTGAATCCAGCGAGTTTCAAAGCACTTTCACCCATTCATACATTTCTGCATAGCACGGACTCAATCCACAAGAAATTCAACATATGTTTTTTACCTGAGATATTTTATAGGTCGAGAGCATTATTTTCTAAATAGCCTGCCTCACATTAATATTTTCATAATGAAACAAAAACAGAGCCAACGACTAATTTGGCATTTATATATAAAGTTCAAACCGACCATTTCTATTAATTGACAGGAAATAGGATTCCTTTTATACAATGACACAAGTCATCTTGCTGAGATTTACACACATTCGGAAGATTGGGTCATGTTTTTACACCAACTGAAAGCAACTTATGTACATATATAACCAGAATATCTGTATTAATTGCAAACTGTTTGCGAAAACCACCTGAAAAACCATGAAAGTGGGAAATCTGGCCAGTCGAGCACACAGATTATGCTGTCATGTTCTTAGTCGTACAAAGTATTGCATGGAATATGATGTTATTACAGTCTTCATACAAATGAAATGCCTGTGATTGTAAGTGATTGAGATGTGAGTGTTGTGCTCTCATATTCAATGCATCCATTTCACTGGTTGATTTTTGGTTCTGGTCTGTACAACTAGCAAAGATGGTACAAAGTTCAAACACAATCATATTTTTCTTGTAGAAATGTTGGTGTATGTTTAAACATCGATAGCTATAGATCTCTAAAAAAATATAAATAAAAAGTGTGTAGAAGAATTCGACTGTTTATTAAAAGGAAAAATCTCTTATGGACTGTGATGGTTTTGGTATGGTGGTCACATGAAATTTGATTTTGAAAATGATTTTTCAGGAGCATTTAAAAAAAATGGTTTTAATGTTTTTCTTATAGAGAAATATGTGGTACTTTATAATTGAAAACAATAAATCTAATCTCCTTCCTTAAACTCTTTAGTTCTCAACATTAAAGGTTCTCTTATAACCATTTACAAAGAACTGTACTTAAGGTAGTTTATGGTTCGGAGTTAATCACTTAAATTATCATATGATTAATTGTATGTTAAAACTATAATTTTTATTTTATAAATTTATTTATATTATATGGAAAAGTTATTATTTTTTAAGATATTTGTCAAAAAATGTTAAATATAAATATAATTATATATTAAGTCTTATTTTTTTTGCATATATACAACTAAAAGAGGGGTACAAATTTATTCAAACCAAAATAGAGCAGTACAAAGCAAAGGCATTGCACACTCCTGCCTATCTCCACTAAGTGGTCCAACTTTTGAGACAAATTCGGGGGTAACTGACCCCTTTCCACAATATTCCAATTTGGGAAATGATCAGAGGCCCATTTAGCCAAACAATCCGCAACCCCATTCCATTATCTAGGAATGTGACCAAAAGTAACAAAATCCAAGGAAGCACACATATTAAAAATTTGTTTTATAATTACAGCGAAATGCCAACTGACATCCTCTAATTGCTGCCTCTTCAACAAAGTCACCACCACCTGAGAATCAGATTCACAAATGATCTGTCTCCACCCAAGAGTGCAACCGTGCTCCACAACACATAAAATGGCAAGAGCCTCCATCACATTGTTAGTATACCAACCCTTATAAACAGAAAAGATAAACTCAACAGTCTCAGAACTATTCTGCCCAACACCCCCAATACCAGCATGACTAGGATTTCCATGAGAAGAACCATCTGTGTTGATTTTCAACACACCCTGAGGAGGAGGACACCAACACCCCTCCCTATTTATCTTCCAAAGAGGATGACGACATCTATTTCTCATGATCTAGCCAACACTCGGAGCAACACCCCTCTGAAAAGGAAGGTTGAGATGAGTACAACAGGCAACATCTCATTGATCTGAGTTCAATCTTATTTTACTTCTAAATTTTAGCCCTATGAGTTAAAACAAGAAGTAAAAAGATTTACACAAGTTCAATCTTATTTTACTTTTAAATTTTAGCCTTGTGAGTTAAAACTAGAAGTAAAATTATTTACACAAGTTCAATCTTCTTTAACTATAGTATTTAGTATAATAATAATAGTGTAAATTGAAAATATAACATCCAATAGAGTTTATCCTTATCCTTAGTAATAGTATTAGTAAATTATTAAAGGGGTAATATTCTATTAGGGTAGAATTAATGAAAACATTATTTTAGTAATATTATTTTATAAATCAATAACATTATTGTTGGTTTGATTAAATAGAAATAAAATTAATATTGTAGCAAATGAGTAAATAATATTGTTACAATGATTAAATAAGCATAATGTGATCAATGTTAAATGGAGATAATATTATTACATTGGCTAAATAAAAGAAATAATATTATTATAACAATTGGAGAGTTCACCTTAATATTATTAGGCATAATGTAAACTATGGTAAAAATGTTTAAAAGGGATATAGTAATGACATTATTATTCAATTTAGGAGGTTAAATTGGTAGCAAATTAACCCTTCTTCATTAGAAGCACAAATTGTCCCAAAAAGCTATAAATGCTTAAAAATTTTCAAGTAAGCATGATTGACATGAAGGTGGTGACATTTGTGTGGAAATGACACTTAGCCAATGTAATAATTACCTTAACTAATGTGTTAAAAAAAAATTGTTGGGTTTTTCTAGCAAAAATTATGGGCATGACACACACCCTCAGCCAAGTTGCATTTAGCCAAAATAGTTTCTCCCAAAAAATGAAGAATTTTCCACCACAAATGTTGGACAACCAACTTCACATCTTGAAAAATCCTGCAATTCCTCTCCAGCTATATATGACAGATAATAAAAGGTTGGTCCAAGTGCCCAAGCAACTTGAAGAAAAGAGGTCTTAACGGGGGCCTTCCCCCACCGGGCAAAGAACTTCGCCAATGAAGAGACATGCTAGCAAGCCTGGTTCCATACACCCCACCATAGGTTCCAAAGCTTCCTAAAGAAGGAACATTGGAAGAAGAGATGAGAGACACTCTCCTCACTATTACAACACAAAATACACATCGAGGGACCCTAGAACCCTCGCTTGCACAAGTTATCCCAAGTAAGACACTAGTTCTAGACCACCAACCATATAAAAAAATTGCACTTGGGCCAAGAAAATTTGTTCCACACATGCTTCCACCAAGGAATCTCAGTATCCCCAAACATCTACCTAACAAACTCTCCATAACCCGCTAAAACAGAGTACTTACCAGATAAATCACTGTTACACCAAGCCAAGACATCTTGCCCCTCTATGGAATTGCATTCACATGAAGCAAGAATCTAAGCCAACTCTTGCCTATCCTCCTCTAACCTTCCTGGCGGCCAATCCGAGGAGTGCTTCCATCTAAGACTAGCAGCCAGACCAATATTTCGAACAGTCTTATAATGCTCAATCGTATTCCAACCTGCAACAGTAAAATGATCACAAAGAGGCTGGAGGTGAGGATAACCAAAAAGAATAGGAGGATGACCATCCCAAGAATCCCACCAAAAAAGAGCCTGAGAACATGTATGATAGATCCAAAAAACCCCCTTCTTAACCAACTGATCCCCCGATTTCAAAGTATGCCAAATGATAGATACCCTTCCTTCTAAAGGGAACGAGGAACACCAAATGTATTAACATCCTTAAGATACTTGTGGGTGAGAATACGATCCCAAAGTTTATACTGACTAGTACACCAATGCCAATATAACTTGGTTGCAAGAACTTTCCCATTCAAAACAATAGAACGTAAGTTGAGGCCTCCTCTTTTTGCGGCCTACACATAGTTTCCCACTTAACAAGACTCCACTTAGCAGACTGCAAGTTACCACTCCAAAGAAATTGTTGTGAGAGAGCATCAAATTCCCGCAGGAAATATAAAGGAGCCACCTAAACAAAACACCTATAAATAGGGAGAGCCTAGATAACAGACTTCAGAAGAGTCACTCTTGCAGTAGTAGAAAGCCAACGATGAGTCCAATGAGTGACTTTACTGCACAACTTATCAAGAATTTTTTTCCAAGAAGACCTAAGATTCCTACCAATAGCAAGAGGTATTCCCACATAGACAAAGGGAAAAGACCCAATCTGAAACCTCAAAATATTAGCAATCTGTCGTTGAATAGCTTGACAAGTATTATTAAAGAAAATAGACAACTTGTGCTCATTGAATTTCTGACCTGAAGCAACAAGGTATATATCCAAAACCCACCTAAAAGAAGTAGCCTCTTGAAGGTGAGCACTCCCAATAAGAGAAGTGTCATCCACAAACTGAAGATGAGAGAGTTGTGGCAGCCCATTGCCCCAACACCAACCTTGGATCCTGCCCTAGGAAACTCACGACTTAAGAAATTTTCCCAAACCCTCAACCATAATAATAAACAGATAAGGAGAGAGAGGATCTCCTTGGCGAAGGCCCCTGGAAGCCACAAAAAGATCGGAAGGTTCGCCATTCATAATAACAGAAAAAGAGGAAGAGGTAACACAACTCATAGTCCAACTGACCCAATTTGGACTAAAACCAAAGCCTAAGAGAATTCTCTACAAAAAATGCCACTTAAATCTATCATAAGCTTTGGCCATATCCAACTTGATGAACATAGACTTCTCCTTAGAAGTCAACATAGAGTGAATGACTTTAGAAGCAACCACCACCCAATCCAGGATCTATCTACCAGCCACAAAACCCCTTGCTCCTCAAAGATCACAGAAGGAAGACAAGCTTTGAGCCTTTTTGCAATCAATTTAGTAATAATTTTGCACACCACATTACAAAGAGCAATAGGTCTAAAGAATTTGAGCTGATCAACACCTTCCTTTCTAGGAATGAGAACCAAAAAAGTAGAGTTCAAGGCATGAAGCATATACTTACTATGAAGAGATTCCCGGACAACCTCCAACAAATCCAAACTTATAATATCCCAAAATTCTTGGAAAAATTCAACAAGAAAGCCATCCAGACCTGTAGCTTTACCTTTATTCATCCCAAAGAGAACCTCTTCCAATTCAAGTAGAGAAATTGTGCGGATGAGGAAATCATTCATCTCCTTGGAGACCAGGGAGTGAATGCAAGCAAGGATCAAATTCTCCTCATCCTCTGCAGGGGGTGAATCCTTAGAAAAAAGAGCAGAATAAAATTGTCTAGCCTCATGAGACAAAGCCTGCAAAGAAGATATGTGGATCCCATCTGCGTTGACTAGAGAGGAGATAAAACTTCTATTGCGATGAGCCTGCACAAAATGATAGAAGAAAGCAATATTCTTGTCCCCTTCTTGAAGCCAATCAATCCGAGTCTTTTTCTTCTAGATAATATCCTCTCAGAGCTCTGACTCCTCCACTACTCTCGTAGCCTGGGATTCCACTTGGCCTAATGCATCGGAGAAACCAAAATCCCAAATTTGGCGAGTAATCACATCAAGCCGCGCCTGAGCATTCCTCTTCATAACCTTAAGATTTCCAAAACTCCTATTCCATCTGCTAAGGTGAAATTTGACATACTGAAGTTTCTTAACAAAGGTGTACATAGTTGTACCATAAATAGGGCTTCCATCACACCACCACTAGGCCATAAGATCATGCAAAGAAGACTTGTGAAACCACATAAGCTAAAACTTAAAAGGAGGATTCTTGGGAACTATAAAAGAGGTTATTGAAAGTTTAATTGGCCAATGATCAGAACCCCTCCAATCAAGAATCTCAGAACCAGTAACCAATCTACCTCCCACCCAAAAACAAGAAACAAGAAATCTATCCAGCCTTTCATAGATCGCTTCCTCTCCACTTTGTCTATTATTCCAAGTGAAAATCCCATTGGAAGGCATAGCATCAATTAAAGCAAGCGAATCCAAATTCTCCCGAAAAAGATCAGAAGCAGGCCCTAGCCGAGGCAACCCACCTCTTTTCTCCTCCAAGCTCAACAAAAAATTAAAATAACCAGCTAAAACCCAAGGAAGATATGGAGCACATGATCTAACATACCTTATATGTTCCCAAAGCCAAATTTTTCCACAAATATTAGTCGGGCCATAAACATTAGTAACCAAAATGGTCTCACCTATTTCCGAAGAAGAGGCAACCATGGAAATAGTAGAATGACTAGAAATCCACTGAAGTGGGGCAATCTTTCTCGGATCCCAAAAAAGAGCCAAACCCCCAGAGCTCCCTTGAGAACCAATGCACTAACACTGACCAAAATACCAGATACGAGAAGCACACTGAAGCATAAAATCAACTAAAAGTTTAGTCTCTTGAGCGTGTAAAAAAAATGTTCAGAGAATGGAAAACAACCAAATCAACTTGAATGAAAACAAAATGACACTTCAACATACATAAAAAGTGTAAATTAACTTTAATTCAAACCTTGGATATACTAACAAGTTGAATTCATTAATGGATTAGAGTAAGCTAACTTAGACATAAATTAAACATGTGTTGAAATTGAAATAAGAGAGATTAGTGTTGTGTACCTTGAAATATAAACATGATGTGAACTTTGAATGATGTCAAATTGTTACATAATATTAGAGATTGGATAAAGTATAAAAGAATTGAGATAATAATAATAATAAAATATTTAAGAGTTTGGAACACAATTGTGACAATTATTTTATTTAGGTGGATGATCCCATTCTAATTTGTATAATAACTTCATAAGTGTAATTTGATCATAGGCACTTGTAGAACATGGAAATGATTGATGATATCTTAAAGGTAAGGAAAAAATGGTGGTGCTAAGGAGCACTAAGAGGCTTGAAATATGAGGAATGAAGTTTAGGACTTCCTTACACCTCAATCAAGCCCTAAAACTAAGTTAACAATAATGATACAAAGATAAGAGGTGGCATAAATGCCAATGTGAGGTAGAAAATGCATGTTAAATTGATCACAAAAAATTTGTTACTCCCCTTGATTAAAATTGAAGAATGACTGTGCCAAATAATGTATGAAGTCTACCTTGATGATGAATTTCAATCATTGGTTGTGAAGGGATATTAATGCCTTATTTTTCTAGATGATGATTCTTTACTAATTACCTATAAAGAAGAGAAAATACTTTGAACACTTTTGATGCACCGTTCTTTTGTGATTTTTATGATGTGTAAATTTTAGATACAAAGGATCTTTTACAAACATTTGAAAAAAAAAATCCTTCTATGATTATTTTTTCTTTAATGACTTTAGGATGTGTATTGCATTAAATGAAATTCATATTTTATCCATTTAGAAGAGATGATTTAGTACTTGGATATCTTATGTTGGGAGCTTGTGAATTGAATTTTATAAGATGACTAGTTGCATGTGTTAAAAATAATTTGTATTTCGCATTTTTTTTATTAAGTGGGAAACAAGGGTCCTGAACCCATTATAAAGGCAGCCAAAAGGATGGAATTGGCCCAAATAGGCCAAAAAATGCAGAGAAATAGTACAATAGATAAAGAGAAATAGATGTAGCCAAGATGCCTTACAAAGCTACTAACAAGAGAGTAGGGACCACCAATGTCCCACTTTGACAACCCCAAATCAAGAGGGGGTTGACCTAACACCCATAACATGAGAATGATATTAGGAAGAGGAATAAGGAATACCTTTCCTTCTACAAAAAATAGTCCAAGCAATACTGTCATCCAAATGCTCATTACAAGGGGAACATGAAGAGTAACCCCCTAAAGAGGGCCTGACAAAACACAAAGTCACATATACAAGAGGGCTTTCCCCCACATGGAGTTCAACAATATGAGAAGAACAATGAGGAGGTTCCAAAGCCAAAGGTATATCGATTTGCAAGGGGAGGACATGAGGTTCCACCATAGAGCTTAAGGGCGTTGGATCCACACTAGAAGCAAGAGACACATCATCATCCTAGGAGGATTCATCTGATGAATCAACAAAATTGTGGACTCACATTTTTGTTTATATCATGTGGAAAGTTTATTTTAAGGCATTTTCTAAGGAAAATTTTAAATACAAAAGGGGAAAATGGTCTATAACATATATATTAAGTAATTTTTTTGGAACCAATATTGACATAGTGTGATGGTTAAATTGTGGTGTTGGTGTTCTTTCCATCAAGATTCAAACCCCACTAGGTGTTTTTGTTGAATGTTTATATTGGAGATGAGGTCCCCCATTTGTGACCTCATTGGTTCAAAGCTCCGAGTCAAAAGTGTTTACCCCCTTTTTTTAAAGTCATGTCTTTTTGGTGTGTATATGTATCATTGCATGAATTATTATTTTTATGTAATTTGTTCTAAGAAATATTTTTAATTTGAATATAACATCTAATAATTTTATTTCAAAAAAGAAGCATTCCTTTATATTTTTCAACTCTCATAAGTATTGGACTAGATCAAATTGAAGGCAAATAAAATGACCCTTCAATATATCTAAAGGTCTTTAATTCAAGCCATGGACATATTTATAGGTTGAATCTTATTTGTTAACTAAATTAATCTAAGTAAAACATAAATTAAACATATACTAAAATTAAAATAAGAGGTATTAGGGTTGTGTACCTTGGATTTGACATGATGTAAACAAATGTGAATAGTATCATGTTGTAGTAGCAACCTAAACATTATGAATAGAGACTAGATAAATGATCAAAAAGCTAAGATGACTAGTATCAAATAATATAAGAGTTTGGAACACAATCACAACAATGATCCTATTCAAGAGTGCAACTATATATTAGGAAGAATTTGATCTTATGAACATCTATAATGTGTTTTCTTAATAATATTTGAGGTATAAGGAAAATAGTGATGGTGCTATGGATCCTTGTGGGCCTTGATATGTTAGATTGAAGTTTAGGGATTCCTTGCCTTATTCAAGCCCCAAAATTAAGTTGACAATAATTATAAAAGAGATAAGAGGTGGAAATAGATACTAATGTGAGTTGAAGACTAATGTAAACTGATGACTATATATTGTAAATAATTTGATTGAAATGTAGTTTGATAATGCTGATTATTGATTATGCAGGAGTTGTTGATGTTGGGTGTTGATAGACCATGATTGATGATTGAAATATTTTTAAACACTTTTGATATATTAGTATTTTATGCTTTCCATGATGTGAAAATCCCCTAGGATGATATCTTTATAGACACATTGACCCCTAGGTAAATGATTTTAAAGTTTGGAATCCACACTAACAAGATTCAAAACCCATGAATGTTAGCCTTGGAAATAAAGAATATGAATTTTGAAAGAAGGGGATGTGATAGTGTCCATGATCTCATCCATGATATAAAATAATAGATTTGATCTTGTCCAACATAAGTAGACAAATGGAAACTGGATCAAATGTGCATTGAATACACAAAATATAACCTTAGAGATGTTGGATTAGGTCTTATGTTAATGAATGTGCTAAAATAGTGAAATTGTATGCTACAATCATCTAGCCAAGACATAGACCCAAAGTGGAAAATGTGTAAGGTGTGAACTTTTTTCCTCTACACAATTATTGTTCATTATAAGTGTATATAATTTAATTTAATTTTAATTGTTTCACATGACCTTTTACCCATTATAATTATTTTGTCTTTACTTTTATGTTAACATAGTGTTGAAAATATCCCTATTGATCACATTAGGTGAAAGCATAAAGTTGTGTCCACTTTATGTTATTTTTTGTAGGGGGTTCAATAGAACCATCTTGATATTTAAATAATGTTAAATCTAGGTAAATGGTAGAGTGAGGATAAGGTTGTTTAGTGATGGTCCTAATTGGAGGCATTACAAAATATCCTAAGTTGTTGAACACCAACCACTTCTTAGTGGAGTTCAAAGAAGGAGGTAGAAGTAGTGGAATGATCATGGAAAAAGATGATTGGGAAAGCTAGGTACCACCCAAACAAAGATGGAAAATAATCCAAAGAGAAAGTTAACTTGGCTGCACATATGTATTTTAATTAATCATTTAATGTACATATATTAGGAGAGTGGTAGTTAACTAAAATATCCCAATTGCTAATTTGGAAAGTAAATATGGATGGCATGCATAGAATACAAAGTGACTAAGTATTTGGGTTGTCCAATATAATAAATAAACAAAGACACATTCTCATGTCACTTGGAATGCCAACTCCATGACTACAAGATAAACTTTATAGAATTGTAACTAGGAAAAATTCCTTTTCGCAACAATTAAGTATGCTAGGGATGAGTTATGCAAAGATTATGGCTAGAATAAAGATAGGTTCAAATGCAAATGCCCAAATATCAACACCAATGTATACTATAATACTAACAAGTGGGTTAATGAATGTAATATCATAGTGGTTGTAATAAATATGGTCTATATAGGAAAGTCTACAAAAATGGAAAGGTGCAAATAAATGTATAAATTTTTTTGTATATATTATAATAAGTGAAGGCTATAAGAATGTGCTGAACTTCACATATTATTTCACCATTTATTGATATATAAATATATTAAATCATTCTCTCAAAATAAACATAAAACTAAATAAAAAAAATCCTAAATATATAAATTTTATCATCAAAATTTTATATAAAATAATAATAATTTAAAACCTTTAAACTTTTAATTAATAAAAAATATATATTTTTATATCACTTATATTATCTTCTTCTTGCTTTCCATTATCTTCTAATTAATGAAAATTTTATTTTCAATATAACAAACATTCTCATTTTGCATTGGTCTAATATAATTAACATCATTTTATACATGTATATATGGGCATGGTTCATTCTATACATGTATATATGGGCGTGGGGAAATGAAAGGGGGATTAATTTTATGTTTTAAAAGTTTGAAAATTTATTGAAAAAAATTAAATTATATAAATTAATAAAAAATATTTTATATTATTAAATAAAGAAATATAAATTAAAATGTATAAAAAGTTATAAATGATTGTTCATTTAAATGTAAAATAATTTAATAGTTAAATATTTAATAATAATTTTATATCTTATTTATATAAAATTTAGTAAATTAGTAGGAAGATCTAAGGAGTGAGGGATATCTACACTATTCGATAGGAAAGAGTCTTAGACTGACTAAGAGCCAAAGAATGGGGGATATCTATTCCGCCAAACTCACCTACACACAATCTTGACTTCATCTCTTATAGTGTCGGAACCTTACACTCAACAAGACTTGTTTCTTGATGAATTCATTCAGAACTATTCAATTTCACAAAAAGACCAAAAACCCATAAGTTAAAAGAATATATATCAACTGATTGAACCATAAATTAAGCACTGATCAGTAACATGCCTCACAATAGGTAGTATTTTTTCAGAAGGAAACAAAACACAGATAACAACTAATTTGGAATTTACATATAAAGTTCAAACAGACCATTTGTATTATTTGACAAGAGACAGGGCGCCTTTCAGGCTTTCAAATTATTTACGTCGTCTTGCTGAGCTTTTTCTCCATAACTTTTTGTACTGAAATCAAGTCAGTGAACAACTGAACTTTTTTATCACATGCAGAAGATTACACAAACTGAAAGCAACTTACAATTGCAAAACTGTTGGCGAAAACCAGCTTAAAACTATGAAAATTGGAAGGAATGTTGTAAACCACAATCATATTCTGCTGTCCTCTTCTTAGTTGTACAAACAAAGTATTCCATGGAATAGAATGTTATGCTATGGATCTTCAACGTTATTACAGTCTCAATAAAAATTAAATATCTGTGATTTAAGTGATTGAGACTCAGTGAGATGTGACTGTTGAGCTCTCATATTCAATGCATCTTTTTCCTTAGTTGTTTTTTAGTTCTGGTCTGTACAACTAGCAAAGGTGGTACAGAGTTTAAATGCAATCACATTTTCTTATTAAAAAGAAAAAGTGTACAGAAGAATTTTGACTTGTTATTAAAAAGCAAAACTTCTTTTTTATTTTATGGACTGTGATGTTTCTGATAAGGTGTTCAGATAAGCTTTGGTTTTGATAATACTTTGCTGGCAGCACTGATTTTAATTTTCTTAAATGAGACTCTTTTGTTTGAACTCAATAATTTTCACAATAAAAAAGTTCTTTTACATTCATTCTTTATTTTTTTAATAATCGTATTATATTAATATTTTTTGGGAAGATTTTATATCAAATTTGCAGAATTGTTTTAGCTATTTGATATAGGAGAACACATTTTAGAAAGAAAAATTTTCAATTGAAAACCAAGAACTGAGAGGTATCTATTCTTCCAAAGTCACTATGGATATGATCTTAACATTATCCCTTATTTGGCTTTATCATTTCAGTCCAACAAAATTGTAATTGTGAAATTACAATTTTCCTTGATAGCAACAAACTTATAACCCAACTATGAGCGGGAGCAAAGTTTTTGAAATCTCTGAGCGTATGTTGAATGGCAGAAACCCTAAGTCGGTAGGGGATGCTTCGCCTGTGGTGGATCCTGTTTTGGTATCTCCCAGGGTGGCCCTTGCTTCAAAAACTAATGGAGATGCTATGGCTTGGCGCGGGTCAGGGTTGGACGCAGCCAGAACGGTGAATATGTGCGCTAAGAGGAAACATTCCAAGATGAGTTTAGAGTCAACAAAACAATTTTTACTGAAGATGGCGAGCAAACTAAACGTGGGCATGGACGGGAGTGAACTGGTGAGCGGGAAAATCAAATCCCCTGTGCGTACTAATGGCAGGGGGCTCCCTGCCTCTGATTTGGGGGTGTCAGCGGAGATCCCTGCTGCAGGAAGGAATGGCGGAGCTATGGCTAGGCGAATGCCTGTGGCAGACGTGGCCAAGACTGATAAAGTTGGGGATGGTGGTTTCGAAATGAACCCTAGACTTCGTGGCTCGGCCTTTAGGGCCAAATCGAATCTTAAGCTGGGGGATAAGCTGTTTCGTGGCTTTATTCCAGTGATGAAAGCTATTACCGTAAAGCTAAAGGATGAAACTTTAGAAGAAATAAACGAAGAAGAAGCTGAGCTCTCTGAGCGTGGTGTCATCTGCAGGTTTCGGGGATTCTGGCCTAGTCTTCCTCAGCTGCACTCTTGGATCTCCAAGGAGTGGGAACCTCTTCTTTCTGGTAATATTCACATTTTCCCTCTAGCCAAGGGATTCTTTATTGTTAAATTTGACAATAGCCAGGACAAAAAAACTATATTATGTGATCATTTTTTTAGCTGGGAGGATCAATATCTGCTGATGATCAAACCCTGGCATTCAAATTTTAATCCAACATCGGAAACCTTTAGTAAAATCCCGATCTAGGTTCGCTTGCCTAATCTTCCCCTCCACCTCTAGAATGATTCTCTTCTCGAGTCAGTTGGGGAAGCTCTTGGGGATTTTTTGTATGTTGACAATGCATCTTCTGATATCTTTCATTCCACCTTTGCCCGAATACTTGTGGAAATTGATGTGTCAAATGGATTGCTTGCTGAGGTTTCGTTAGAATCCTCCAAGGGGAATTGGGTTCAATCTCTGGACTATGAGGGATTACCTTTCCGTTGTAGAAGATGCCTTAAAATTGGGCATGCTGCTGCTCATTGTGGTTTTGAAAAAAAAATAAAAAAGGCAAACTGGTGGATTGGAGCTGCTCAACATCATTATATTGTTGAGAAGAAATCTGAAGAAAAAAAGAGTTTCTCAGAGGTGGTTGCTTCTGAATCACAGAAATTAGGAGCCGCTCCTTCGGCTTGTCCTTCAGGAGGGGTTGATTCTTCCTCTCACGTTGCACCTCGGTCTAAGTCTTCGTCTGCCTTATCAGGTGGAGGGGCTTTGATTTCTCTTTCGTCCTGCTCTTCGGATAAGAACTAGTCTTCATGCCTGTTCAAGGATGTTTCGCCCAGGGCTGCAAATGATCAAACCCAGGATAGTGATGTGCTGGCTTGGCAGGAAAAGGAAGCACAAGTGGAAGAAGGTTGGATTACAGTCACGAGTAAAAAATCAAAAGCATCCAGGCCTTCTCTAGAAATGACGCTTCGTTCCCACAAGATTAACTCTAAAGGTAAAACATGATATTCTTGGCTTGGGAACCGGCTTTTTGGTGGCTGCAGGCTGTCCTTTTTAGCAGTCTAGCTTTTCTGGTTGTAAAGGGTTGTAGATCCCTTCAAAATCCGCTTTTTCCCTAATATCAAAAACATTATCCCTTATTTACTACACCTCTAAGAGTTTCAACTTTGGGGGATGGTGTAATCAAGGAACGTACAATCATCCTCACCAATTTGCTCAACCATTAGAACTACAACAAAAAAAATTATTTGATTGATAAATTATAATATATAATAATTTTCAAATTGTAAAAAACTAGAAGTTATTATTTTGTCTTTTAAAAAAATAAATAAAATTAGTTTATGGTTTGTGATGTTTTTGATAAGGTGGTCAGATGAACTTTCATATTGATAATACTTTATTGATACAACACTACTCTCAATGTTCTTAAGAGAGACTCCCTTGTTTGAACTCAATAACTTGTATTCTAAAGGCTCTTTTGCAATCATTCTCTATCTCTTAAGATGTGTATTATATTGATAAATAAAAATTGAAGATTTTATGTCAAACCTCTATAATTGTTTCAGCTTTTCAATGTACACTAGAATACATATTTTTCCCTCATATACTAGTGTCAAAAGTGTTTTTTTCACCTCTACTTCCTTTTAAATAATAGATTTATTTTCATTGTATTTATGAAAAGGCATTTTTTAAAACTCAAAGATGAGCCTTAATTTAAAAAACTTTTCTCACCTCATTAAAAGACAAATGTTAGCAAGTCTTTTATGGAATGCAAGATTTGGCACACCAACTATGATTATTTTTTAACAATAAAATTTTTTGCACCATGGTTGAAAATAAAGAAAATCCCATATTAACACACCAAGGATTGATAATGGTGGAAAATTCACATCAAAAGTGTTTGAATTCTATATTAAGAAAAATGGAATGAAGAATCAAATTAAATTACCTTACACTCCTCAACAAAATGGATTAGTTGAGAAGGTGGAAAAATTATGAGAAATATTGTTTGGAAAATGTTGCACTCCAAAGGAGTAAAGCTACATTTTTTAGTAGAAGCAACTCAAATAAAAATCTATCAAAAATAGGCCACCTTCAACAACTCTTCAAATGAAGAATTCATATGAAATTTGGTGTGGTAATCTTCTATCACTGTGGCATCCATGGATTTTAGATCCACATGCTATCCAAGTTGATTCCTAGGAGAAGAGGAACAAGTTGGATGATGAGAGTTAAAAATGCATCCTTTTGGGATATTTAGAATCCTCCAAGGTATACAAACTATTTGATGAGAAAAAAAACTCTCATTGAATAGATATAAAACCACAAAGAACATAGCCAACATTGATTTGCAATTGAGTTGACTTGATAAATTTTTAAAATTTGATATTTTCAAGGAGAGCGATACATAGTTTCCAAAAAATAAGGGAGGGACATATAGTTTGGAATCCATTGAATAGGTTTTCTTTCCTCTCATAATTGAAAAATAAAACCTCCCAAGGAAGATATTGAAACTTCACTATAAGATGATAACATGTTTTCATAACCAACTTTCTTTAAATAAGTTGAAAGGTTGATGCTTGGAGAAAAATAATAAAAAATGAATATAATGCCCTTATAAAGATGAAACTTGGAATTTTATTTGTTGAAAAATGAGTAACTTCTAAAATGAAGATGGACTGGTCACAAAGGGGCTAGTAGCTCAATAGTAGAGCACTCCAATAGTGAATTAGTTGTCCTAGGTTTGACTCCTAGATGATCTAGACAGTTTATTATGAAACATGGATAGTGACGGACTTACTATTTGGACATGAAAAATCGTACTACATGGTATTAGATCTAGTTAGACTATAAGTTAATCATATTTATAATTTATAGTAGAAGACATGTAGCACCCGATGAGTATGATTGTAAAATTTAAACATCACCATGTTTATAAATTTTATGAATATTATCCAAACCTGCCTTTATAGGGTTCATTTGAGCATTAATTATGTTTACAAATTTTAAGAATGTGGTTCAATCTTCATATGCTGAGCACGTTTGAGCATTCCTTTTTTTTTAGTGATCCTCCACTTAATTATAAACCCATTGGTTCTAAGTGGGTCTTTTGAAACAAAAATAAACCACTTGAAAAACATAAGGAAATGAATTTTTCTAAGGGATGTGATAAAAAAGAAGGGATGGACTAGAATGATACCTTTCCAACAACAAAAAAATGGACCACCATTTGGGTTTTTTGGCTTTGATAGCACAAAATAGATGGACATGGAAACTATTTTCCTAAATGGTGATCTCAAAGAAATAGTTTACATGACTCAACCAAAAGGTTTTGTAGTTGAAGGTCAAGAACAAAAGGTGTACAAATTGATAAAACTTGTATGATTTGAAACAAGCCTCAAGAGATTCCAGTATGAAAAAATTATTGAGCACCTCTTCATCATGAACTTTAGGTGTTTCTAATTTGAAGGTGTAAACCTTTTTATTAAGATAGTTGATAAAATAGGTGTATAGCTTGTAGCATATGTGAATGATTTTCTCATAACAAGCAAAGATGAAAAATACAATGCAAAAAATAAAATTAGAATTGATGAAAGGTTTTGAAATGATAGATTTGGGGCCCCTTCATTATTATTTTAAAATTGAAGCAATTCAAAAATCCAAGTATATTTCATCATAGAAACATATGTGTATTGGTGAAACTTTGAGAAAATTTGGAATGACAAACTATAAACCATCAACATGCCCATGGAACAAAATATAAAGATAATATTAGATGATACTATAGAGTTTGAAGATGCATGTAAGTATAGACAACTCATTGGAAGTATTATCTATGTAACCATAGCTAGACCAAACATTTATTTTTCTAACAATTGAGGGAAAAACTCTAAATAGAAGCAAAGAGAGTTCTTTGATATCTAAAGGGAACTTAGTATTTTAGTAATTAGAATTTTGGGCTAAAATATCCTAAGGTGGGAATTTTAAAACTAGATAGTTATTGAGATTCTTAGTGGTTGATGTAAGGGTTGGATGATCTTTGACATTCTCTAGTGGCATGTAATCCATTCAAGAAGAGGGTGAATAATAGAAAGGGGAGAATTCAATTGATTGGTTCTAAGTTGGCACAAGTGAGAGGTTGTATTAGGGGAAGGGATGATCAAATAAGTGGTGGAGTATTCAAATGTTCATAACCAAGGATTGGAAGTAGTTATCAAGGAGAATACAACAATGACTAAAGGTTGCAAGTCACTTCATTTAATGGCTATTTAGGCTGCCATTACTATACATTATTGCATAATGAGATTGATGGTAGGATAGTCAATTGAATAATTATAGGTTATTCATGGTGGACCATGTGGATTTAATGTATCTAAAGACCCTCTATGTTGAGAGTGAAGGCATAATTAGTTGTGTCAATGCTTAAAATAGCTAGTTGCAAATCAAGTTTCTCCATGATAGTATGTTTTTGGGTATTGTAAGTCTTGTTGAGGCTATGTAAAGTTATAATACATTGTGGATTAGTGACATTGAGGAGTAGAAGATCACTACATACTTACTATATATTGTGGATTAGTGCATCATGGAGTAGATGTTTGGTTCATTGCTTTACATAGACTGTAATTTTATTTTTATGTTTGAATATTTACTTTTTCATGCATACTTGTGAGTGAAAAAATACTTTAAAATACATGTTCACATAGGATTCACATGCACCTCAAAGTGGGGGCAAAATGTAATGGAAAAATTTCATACCCATGCCAATTGCCAAATAGTTTTGGGTATTTTTTGAGAGAATGTTTTAATATAATTATATAGTGACATGTTACACACAACATTGTGCTAAGGTTGGTTCTTTTGCTGATCTCTATCCATCCTCATTTACTCTCACCCATATGCATTTCCATACATTCAACCCTATTTGCACCTATTTGCACATATCTGCCTCATTTATTAATCCATATTTCCATACGCTCATTATTGATTCTAAGATTATCATTCCTTATTTTACGTTATTTTCAAGACACACAAAAGCGATCCCACATGGTGTAGATTTGACTCAAAATTCAAAATTTTAAAATTTATATTGTCAACTTTTACTCTTTTCCACTAATCATTGAGAACCAACTCAATACATATTTATGTGATGATTAATTATATCTTGATATTTAAAGACATAAATTTAAGCATATTTAAACACAGCAAGAAACATCCTAGAATCATAATACATACATTATCTCCATTATAATGAAAATTCTTAGAAACATTTGAGCTTGGTACATTAAAACGAATAGTACTTGCATCAGAACTTAAATTTAGATCTCTTGTACACTTTCATCAGAAATTGCACTTAGATCAGAGTTTCTACAATCCACAGTCAGCAAAGTGAATCCAGCGAGTTTCTACATTTCTGCAGAGCATGGGATCAATCCTCCATACCACGGACTCAATCCACAAGAAATTCAACGTATGTTGTTTACCTGAGATGTTTTCTAAATAGCCTGTCTCACATTAATATTTTCATAATGAAACAAAAACAGAACCAACAACTAATTTGGCATTTACAAATAAAGTTCAAACCGACCATTTCTATTAATTGACAAGAGACAGGGCGCCTTTCAGGCTTTCAAATTATTTACGTCGTCTTGCTGAGATTTTCTCCACAACTTTTTGTACTGAAATCAAGTCAACAAACAACTGAACTTTTTCATCACATGAAGAAGATTACACCAACTGAAAGCAACTTACAATTGCAATCTGTTGGCGAAAACCAGCTTAAAACCATGAAAGTTGGAAGGATTGTTGAAAATCACACTCATATTCTGCTGTCCTCTTCTTAGTTGTACAAACAAAGTATTCCATGGAATAGAATGTTATGCTGCAATGGATTTTCAACTTTTTTACAGTCTACATACAAATTAAATGCCTGTGATTAAAGTGATTGAGACTCAGTTAGATGTGACTGTTGAACTCTCATATTCAATGCATCTTTTTCCTTGATTTTGAGTTCTGGTCTGTACAACTAGGAAAGATGGTAGAGAGTTTAAATAAAAAGAAAAAGTGTGCAGAAGAATTTGACTTGTTATTAAAAAACAAAACTTTTCTGTTATTTTATGGACTGTGATGTTTCTGATAAGGTGTCCAGATAAGCTCTCGTTCTAATAATTTTTTATTGGTAGCACTGCTCTTAATGTTCTTAAAAGAGACTTCCTTGTTTGAACTCAATAACTTGCAATCATTCTTTCTTAAAGATGTGTATCATATTAATAAAAAAATAGGATTTTATATCAAACTTTCATAATTGTCTATTTGATAGCTGAGAATACTAGTGTCAGACGTGTTTTTTTCACCTCCGTTTCCTTCTATATAATACACATTTATCTTGGCTGTGTTTATGAAAGAATATTTTTTAAACTCAAAGATAAATCTTTAGTTTAAAAAACTTTTTCTCATTTCATTAAAAGAAAAATGTTAAGAAGTCTTTTATGAAATGCAAGATTTGACACACCAGCTATGACAATTTTTTAACAATGAAAAATGGTGTTGTAGGTTTTCCACTTTTCCCTAAAATAATTAAAAATGTGAAGCATGTATCTTCGCTAAACAACAAAGAGATTCATTTAAAAAGTTATAATGGAGAGCTAAAATGAAATTTTAGTTGATCCACTCTAATTTATGAGGTCCACCTGCAACCTATTCTACTATAAAAAATAATTACTTCATATTATTTATTGATATCTTTTAAAAGGAAGGGGATAAAAATTTATTGAATCAAATAAGTACTACAAAGCAACATGCAAAAGCCCACAAAAGCAGCCAACCAATCCCACAGCAGAAGTCCCCAAAGGAACCCAACCAAGGAACCAATTACACATGAAAGTCTTCCATGATTATCTTTTTGAGGGACACAGAGAGCTCTGATCTATTTTTTTGAAGCAAAATAGAGTCTTTCAAAAGTTTTGCGCAATGGTTGAAAATAAAACTAATCCCATATTAACACACCAAGGATTGGATATGGTTGCAAATTCACATCAAAAGTGTTTGAAGTCTATATCAAGAAAAATGGAATGAAGAATTATATTAGATTACTTCACACTCCTCAACAAAATGGATTAGTTGAGAGGGTGAAAAATCATGAGAAATATGGTTTGGAAAATGTTGCACTCCAAAGGAGTAAAACTGCATTTTTTATTAGAAGCAACTCAAACTATCAAAAATAGATCACCTTCAACAACTCTTCAAATGAAGAATTCATATAAAATTTGGTGTGGTTATCTTCCATCAATGTGAGATCTATGGATTTTAGATCCACATGCCATGGGTTGGTTCCTAGGAGAAGAGGAACAAGTTGGATGATAAGAGTTAAAAATGCATCCTTTTGGGATATTTAGAATCCTTAAGGTATACAAACTATTTGATGACAAAAATTTAAAAAATCTCATTGAAGAGACATAAAACAACAAAGGACATAGCCAATTTTGATTTACAATTGAGTTGACTTGATACATTTGCAAAATTTAATGTTTTCAAGGAGAGCAATACAAAGTTTCCAAAAAATTAAGGGAGGCACATATAGTTTGGAATCCATTGAATAGGCTTTTCCTCTCATAACTGAGAAAATAAAACCTCCCAAGGAAGATATTGAAACTTCAGTATAAGATGATAACATGTTTTCATAACCAAATTCCTTTAAACAAGTTGAAAAGGTTGATTCATGGAGAAAACAATAAAAAAATGAATATGACACCCTTATCAACAATGAAACTTGGAATTTTATTTGTTGAAAAATGAATAACTTCAAAAATGAAGATGGACCAGTCACAAAGGCGACTAGTATCTCAATACTAGAGCACCCTACCTTGACATTCTCTAGTGGCATGTAATTCATTCAAGAAGAGGGTGCATAAGAGAAAGGAGGGAATTCAATTGATTGGTTCTAAGTTGGCACAAGTGAGAGGTTGTATTAGGGTAAGGGATGATCAAATAAGTGGAGGAGTATTCAAATGTTCACAACCAAGGATTGGAAGTAGTGATTAAGAAAAATAGAGCAGTGAATAGAGGTTGCAAGTCACTACATTTAATGGCTATTTAGGATGCCATTACTATACATTGTTGCATAATGAGATTGAAGGTATGATGGTCAATTGAATATTTATAGGTTATTCATGGTGGACCATGTGGATTTAGTGTATCTAAAGACCATCTATGTTGAGAGTGAAGGCATAATTATTTGTGTCAATGTTTAGAATAGCTACTTGTAGGTAAAGTTTCTGCATGACAGTATGTTTTTGGGTATTGAAAGTCTTGTTGAGGCTATGCAAAGTTACAATGCATTGTGGATTAGTGACTTGAGGAGTAGAAGATCACTACATACTTACTATATATTGTGGATTAGTGCATCAAGGAGTAGATGTTTGGTTCATTGTTTTACATAGACTATAGTTTTATTTTTATGTTTGATCAAGCATGTTATATAATTTAAAATACATGTTCACTTAGGATTCACATGCATCTCAAAGTGGGAGCAAAATGTAAATGGAAAAATTTCATACCCATGCCAATTACCAAATAATTTTGGGTATTGTTTGAGAGAATGTTTTAATATAATTACATGGTGACATGTTACACACAACATTGTGCTAAGGTTGGTTCTATTGTTGATCTCTATCCATCCTCATTTATTCTCACCCATATGCACTTCCATACATTCAACCCTATTTGCTCCTATTTGCACATATCTGCCTCTTTTAATATTCTATATTTTCATATACTCATTCTTGATTCTACGATTATAATTCCTTATCTTGGACTATTTTCAAGACATACATGAGTGATCCCGCACGGTGTAGATTTGACTCAAAATTCAAATTTTTAAAATTTATATTGTCAACTCTTGCTCGTTTCCACTAATCATCAAGAACCAACTTTATACATATTTATGTGATGATTAATTATGTCTTCATATTTAAAGACATGTATTTAAAAAATAAAAATCGACATACATTATCTCCATTATAATGAACATTCTTAGAAACATTTGAGCTTAGCACATTAAAAATAATAGTACTTGCATCAGAACTTAAATTTAGATCTCTTGTACACTTTCATCAGAAATTGCATTTAGATATCAGAGTTTCTACAGTCCACAGTCAGCAAAGTGAATCCAGCGAGTTTCAAAGCACTTTCACCCATTCATACACTTCTGCAGAGCATGGGATCAATCCTGCATAGCACAGATTCAATCCACAAGAAATTCAACATATGTCGTTTACCTGAGAAATTCAACATATGTCGTTTACCTGAGATATTTTATAGTTCGAGAGCATCATTTTCTAAATAGCCTTTCTCACATTAATATTTTCATAATGAAACAAAAACAGAACCAACAACTAATTTGGCATTTACATACAAAGTTCAAACTGACCATTTCAATGAATTGACAGGAAATAGGATTCCTTTTATACAATGACACAAGTCATCTTGCTGAGATATTTTTCCATAAATTTGTGTTCTAAAACCAAGTCAGCAAGCAACTGAGCTGTTTCATCACATTCGGAAGATTGGGTCATGTTTTTACACCAACTGAAAGCAACTTATGTACATATATAACCAGAATAACTGTATTAATTGCAAAACTGTTGGCCAAAACCACCTCAAAACCATGAAAGTGGGAATGTTATATACATTTCTGCTGTCATGTTCTTAGTTGTAGAAAGTATTGCATGGAATATGATGTTATTACATCTCCATGCAAATGAAAGGCCTGTGATTGCAAGTGATTGAGATGTGAGTGTTGTGCTCTCATATTCAATGCATCCATTTCACTGGTTGATTTTTAGTTGTGGTCTGTTCAACTAGCAAAGTTCAAACACAATCATATTTTTCTTGTAAAAATGTTGGTGTATGTTTAAACATCGATAGCTATAGATCTTTAACAAGGTAAAAATTAAAAGTGTTTAAAAGAATTTCATTGACTGTTAGAAAACAAAATCTGATATGGACTGCGATGTTTTTGGTATGGTGGTTACATAGATTTGGTTTTGAAAAAGTTTTTTCCCAGCATTAGAAAAAATGTTTTTTTTGTTTTTCTTATAGTATGGATTCGAATTTAATTTTAATTGTGTTTATAAGGAAATATATGGTACTTAATAATTATAACAACAAATTCAATCTCCTTTAAACTCTTTAGTTCTTAACATTAGAAATGTTCTCTTTAATCATTTAAAAGAAAAGTTGTACTTAGGTATCTTATGGTTGGAAGCTAATCAATTAATTTATTATATGATCAATTATATGTGTAAAATTATGGTTTTTATTTCATAAATTTATTTATATTATTTTGAAAATTCATAATTTGTTATTTTTGGATTTTGATTGTGTTTGATTTTTTTTCATCGACATTTTGGATCACATTATGTGATCCACCATTAGGATGATAGAGAGCATAAAAAGATGAATAATAGTTAGATTCAGACCCGGTGTCTTTAAAAGGAAGAGAGGGGAGAAGATGAAGAAGGGGACGTTGGACACAAAAACCAAGGAGATAGAGAAAAGCAATAGAAAAGTTAATTGAAAAAACACACAAAAAGAGGATGAGAATAAGAGAGTAGATAAGAGAATTTTAAAAATAAACTTGAAAGAGAAGAAAAGAGTTAAAAACTGAAATCTAAAGATAGAGAAGAACACACACAAAAAGAAAAATCTATTTGAGAATTAAGAAAGGAAAAAATTAATGAGTAAAGAGTTAAGAATAACCATAATATTGGTTAAAATTGAAAGAAAGCTATAAAATGCATATAGTAGGAAATGATATATAAAAAGGATTAATATAAAAAAATAACATGCTTATCACAAATTAATAAAATACCACATATCTAAAACAGACTATATAAAGGGTAATTAATAAATTTAAGCACTAACTTTACAACAATAATAATCTATTTCAGTTACAAAGTATAGAAAGGATAACAGAAGAAAAGTATTAAAAATCTTATAATTAAGAAAGTGCAAACATATTGAACCAAAGAATTATATATATATGTGTGTGTGAGGGCAGTTATATTATATTAAAGTATAATCTTTTAAGCAAACTGGGTCTGCATCTAACCATTATTCATCTCCTTATGCTCTCTATTTCCTACTGATGGAAAAAAATCAAACACAATCAAAATCTAGAAATAACAAATTATAAACTTTCCAAATAATATAAATAAATTTATGAAATAAAAACCGTAATTTTAACACATATAATTGATGTGTATAATAAATTAATTGATTAGCTTCCAACCATAGAATACCCAAGTGCAACTTTTCTTTTAAATGATTAAGGAGAACCTTTCTAATGTTAAGAACTAAAGAGTTTAAAAAATTATGTATCCTTCTAGATTAAATATTTTCTTTAATGATTCTTTAGGATGTGTATTATATTAATTGAAATTTATATTTTATCCAATTAGAAGAGATGATCTAGTACTTGGGTATCTTATGTTGGGAGCTCATGAACCAAATTTTATAAGATAATTGATTGCATGTAAAAATAATTTGTATTTCACATATTTATTTATAGCGTGCCAAAATTTATTTGTAAGGCATTTGCTAGGGGAAACTTTATATACAAAGGGAAAAAATTGGTCTATGACTTATATATTAAATCATGTCTTTTTGGTGTGGATATGTATCATCATATTATTTTTTATTTTTTATGTAATTTGTTCTATGAAATATTTTTCATTTGAATATAACATCTAATAATTTTATTTCAAAAAAGAAACATTCCTTTTATTTTAAACTCTCATAGCTTGTATTGGACTAGATTAACTTGAAGGGAAATAAAATGACCCTTTAAAATATCTAAAAGGTCCTTAATTCAAACCATGGACATATTTATAAGTTGAGTCTTATCAAATTAACTAGAGTAACCTAAGTAAGACATAAATTAAACATGTGCTAAATGTTAGAATAAGATGGATTAACGTTGTGTACCATGAAATTGATATGATGTAAACTTTGAATTATAGATCATGTTGTAGTAGAGACCTAAACATTAAGAATAGAGATTGGATAAAGGATCAAAGAGTTAAGATGACTAGAATCAAAGATTCTAAGAGTTTGGAACATAATCACAACAATGATCCTATTCAAGAGTGCAATTATATCCTAGGAAGAATTTCATCTTAGGAACATGTATATAATATGTTTTCTTGATAATATTTGGGGTATAAGGAAATAAGAGATGGTTGTCCTTGATATGTAAGTATTGAAGTTTAGGGCTTTTGTGTGCCTTAGTCAAGCCCATGTATTAAGTTACCAATAATTATAAAAGAGATAAGAGGTAGCAATAGATACTAATGTGAGGTGGAAAATACCCATTAAGTTTATCGCTAAAAAATTACTAATTTAACTAATGTAAAATTTAATGACTAACTATTTCAAATAACCAAGCGAATGAACCAAGGGAATGAGGGTCCGAGTGCTTGAACAAGGACTAGTCTCGAGAAATCCTTTGAAGAAGAAAAGCAAGAGTCGATGTCCATGGTCAACCTCCACTACAACTAGGAGTTGGAGGTTCCTAAGACTTTAAAAGAAATGAGATAGTCTTGTTGTGCCTCTCTATGTAGTCTTTTAGTTTGTTGTTGTGTGGCTATTTTTTGGTTGTTGTTTGGCTGCTAGGTTCTCTATGTTATCTTTCATCTTAGCAGCATTTTGTTATTTTGACATATGTGTTATCTTTCATCTTAGCAGCATTTTGTTATTTTGACATACTTTTTGTAAAGGGTTTTGGGTCCCTTCAAAACCTGTTTTTCCCTCTTAATCAAAACTATTGAAAATAACATACTTCAAGTGTACCTTGATAATGTTGATTATTGTTTGTGAAGGAGTATTGATGCTAGGTTTGATAGATCATGATTTTTGATTGATTACTTACAAAGAAGGGAAATATTTTTCAACACTTTTGATATATTAGTATTACATTCTTTCCATTATGTACAAATCCCCTAGGATGATACCTTTATATACAAAAATCTAAATGAATGATTCTAAATTTTTCCATCCACACTAACAAGGTTCAAAACCCAAGATTGTTAGCCTTGGAATCAAGAAAGTGAACTTTGAAAGAAAGGGATGTGATAATGTCCAAGATCTCATTTAAGAGATAAAATTATAGTTGTGATCTTTTCCAACATAGTTAGACAAATTTAGAAATTAGATCAAATGAGTATTGAATAAATAAATGTATTATAAGAGAGTGGATTAGGTCTTAGTTCAATAAATAAAATAATCAAATTGTATGCTACAATCATGTAGCCAAGATATTGACCCAAAGTGGCATAAAATGAAAGAGGAAAGGCGCAAGGTGTGCACTTTTCTCCTCTAAATAATTATTGGTCATTATAAGTGAAATTTATTTAGTTTTAAGTTAAATTTTATACACAACCTCTTAACAATTATAATTGGGTTGTATATACTTATATGTTAACATAGTGTGGAAAATAACCTATTAATCACAATAGGTGAAAGCACAAAGTCATCTCTACTTTATGCCAACAAAATTATTTGTTGGGGATTCAATCGAACCACCTTCTATTGAAGGGGTTTTCGACCAAATCCCCTTATTCAAGTTTATAAAAAATATAACATTAATTTTAGAGCTCACTTGAGCTCTTGAGATTTAAAGAATCTCAATCCAGGTAAATGGTAAAGCGAAGATAATGTTGTTGAGTGATGGTCCTAATTAGAAATATTACAAAATTTCTTAAGTTTTTGAATACTAGACATTTCTTAGAGTGCTCCTAATGGTGTTCAAGAAAGGAAAGGTAGAAGTAGTGGAATTATGTATGTATGTATGTATACATATATGTATATGTATATGTATATGTATATGTGTGTGAGAGAGAGAGAGATAAGAGATATATAGAAGAATTGAATATTAATAGTAATAGGGATAGTTAGATAGATTAAGTTTTGTTGACTCTAGGTGTTCACATGCAAGTTACACCCTTGAAATGAATATAATGATAATGAACATATTATAAATTAATGTTCATATTATGTTAATTATGTTAATATTGAAGATTCTTTAATAATAAATACTAAATATATTTAAGTTTGCATGCATACTTGTTCCTTTTGAGGAGTGATGTACACTTTGAATAAATTATTGGGAACCACAAGGACCAAGCAATCTAGACCACTATATGGTGTTTCACACCTACTTTGTATGGTCATATGTCCATGTAGAGTAGAAAGGTGGATGCACATGTTCCCATGCCACTAAAAAGGACCTAATATTTTTTCCATTATTAAGACCCATATGAAAATTATTTTTAATTTCAACTATAAAAAAATTAAACTATAAGTTGTCAAGGTGGAAATATGAGGAAAATAGGTATGTCTAATCTATAATAAAAATGTAAAGGTTATAAAAATGTGAGATTTCTAATATTATGAGTTTTAAAAAGGTGTGATGTAAACAATTTGATAAATTTAAAAGAAAATTTGATGTATTTGTTATATAAATTTTAAAAATAGGAATATGCATAAATAATGGCTTTAATGTCTATCTTTTTGTTGAGATGAGTTGAAATATAGAAGATAAAAGTGTAGAGAGTAAATTTTAAGTGAAATGTATGGATCATTTGTCAATTATATAGATTCAAATATTGGTTTAAGAAAAAAATATATGAAATTTGTTGTTGAACAAAAATTAAACCCAAGGATGTGGTTGGAAAGGGAAATTTGTGATTCATTATATGATATTTTTTGTGTTAAAGTTCTTGCAGCTGGCATTGTATTTCCTATTTTATATGGATGGAGGTCATTGTCTTCAGGACAATCTTTGGCCTCCCTCTCCAAAAAAGTGGAGGATTACTCTTTGGATCATCTGTTGCCTCTCTCTCATTATGAGGCCAATTCTAGTTCCAGTCCTTAATTGGAGGAATCCTGATCAGTTTTGGTTTTAGCTTGATTATGCCCTTATTTTGTATCTTTGGGGCTTTGTATACTTGTCTAGAATTTTCTAGACTTAGGGGAGATGGTGGGTGGTTTTTTCCTTAACTTTTGGGTACATGCTTCTGGTTGGGTTTTATTAAGTATGCAAACTATCATTTTGTATCTTTGTTTTGGCTCTCCTGGTAGTCCCAAGATTGAGTTTTACTTGGAAAGATGTAAAATTTGATTTAAAATTTTATCAATATATATATATATATATATATATATATATATATATATATATATATATATATATATATATATATATATATATATATATATATATATATA
This sequence comes from Sequoia sempervirens, assembly GCA_007258455.2. NCBI lineage: Eukaryota > Viridiplantae > Streptophyta > Pinopsida > Cupressales > Cupressaceae > Sequoia > Sequoia sempervirens. The sequence goes on from VDFB02358068.1 coordinate 129,983, forward strand.
TATATATATATATATCATTGCATATAGTTAAATACATTGTATAAATTTTAGACAAAATTATGTATGGACTAAGGATAAGGTACAAAGATTAAGTGAGCTAGATTAAAAATGGACTAGAGCTATTGATTTTGGGTGGGAAAGTGTGTTGAAAATATATCTATTAGAAATCACAATTAGTAGATATTTGTGTCCAAAGGAGGCAATAGTTCTTGTAATCTAACAAAGAGGTAAAAAATTTCATTTCATTTCTCTATTGATGATAGCTATATAATTTTAAAATATAAAGATGGAAGGTTAAAATTCTTTTTCTACTAAGAATTATGTGGAAGAAAGAGGATGGTGATATAATGAAGGTGTTGGATAAGTGAATAAAAATGACCATGAATTTAGTGAAAGTGAGAAGAGGTTAATTTTGTATAAATAAAAGTGATCAAATTTTTTTATACAAATGAATTTTGAAGAGTGGAGGGTATTACAAGAAATTACAAAGAGCTAAGGAGAAAGAGGGGGTTGTGAAAATGATACTCTAGGAAGGATACACATCCATGATTTCTAGGAGAGGAATGTGTGATACCTACTAAAGAATAATAATATATATAATAGTTGGAAAATGAGGAGGCACCATAATGTATCAAGTGATTCTCAAATGAAAGAAAGCACTCACCCAATTTTTATTTAATTAGGATTCATCAAGAGAGAATTATCTTCAAGATTTTTTATGAGGTTAGTCTATGTTAAAATAAGTAATTCCATACCACATCCATGACTATAGGATAAAATTGTTGCATTGTACCTAGAACAAATTTATTTTCTTGAATATCAACACCAAGGTGTACTGTAATTACAATTAGTGGGGTAATGAATGTAACATCAATTTCTTGTTTCGAATAACTTAAAATTATTTAAAATAGACCTTAACTTATGTCTATGTCAATTGTATAGGGTTCGAGTTAAGTCATTGAAAGTATTTTTGGACCAAATGTTATTATAAATGATATAACATGTGTTCCATAAATAGTTTAGTCTCAACCACTAGTACATGTGCATTAGAAGATGTTAATGAAATCTATATGGTTTCAAGGAACAAAAAATGTATTATAAAATATCCACAAATGTGAAATATTATAAAGGAAAAAATTATTTGTTACATCAAACCTCAGAGCTATTTAGTTGGCTAATACTTTGCTTAACCATGTGTGTAGTGATTATTAGAAGTATTATCCAAACCAGTCAGTGTTTGATTATAACTGATTAAACTCATTCTTTATAAAGGAATTTCATATTCCTAAGTTCAAATAATATAATATTATTGTGCTTATGAAAACTAATTTAAGAATTAACTAAAAGTGTAAGGACATATGATGCTCGATTTAAGATCTCAGTGTTTAAATTTGATTACACAATCTACCTAATTTACAATATGTCTAGTGGTTTACTGGTGGATTAATACATCCTTATTGTATATCTCTATCTCAAAAGATCTACATATATTTGAGGGAAGACTTGGAAGTTGAATTAATAATGGTTCAAGTAGTTTTGACATAGAGTAAGCTCATTTTGGAATCTCATATTGCTAACATAACTTCACAAGTATATAAATTATCTAGAATGATAGTTCAAAATTAAATTTTCCTATGGTTTATGTATTTCTAAGGACATACAAGGACTACTTGCTAATAAATCATATTAATGAAATAACAATGGATTTTGAAAATGCAAGCTATAGAATAATACAAAGCAACTCTCAGTACATTGGAAAAATATTAAATTAGGTATCTATATGATGTAAAATATGTGATTACCCAACTTACAAAACCATATAATTTTTCATACTATAATATATTCATAATTAATGATAATTTAATTTAGAAAAATAAACTTGTGTTAATTTAGAAAACCAATTTGAATTATCAGATGTAAGGAATTATGGAGATTTAATTTAATTACAATAACATAATTATAATGCAAAATTTGGTCCAATAGGAAAAAAATTAATGGGTTTTGGAGAAAAGAACTATGGAACAATACATGATGGTATAAATTAAGGAAGTATCTAACAAATATGTTTCAATTCCTACACAATTTTCCATTCAAAATCTCAATAGTGTGGTTAGTGTGTAGAAGCACATAGAACTAAATATTATCACAAGATATGTGAAAAAATATCTAACATGTCAAGTTACAAAAAGAGTTGGGATTTGAAGGGGTTGAGATTAATTATTTAAAGCATTGGTTTATCTTTATGAGACCCAAGTTTAAATCTCAAAAGGAACATCTAATGTGTTAGTGTGAATGGGATTATTTCCTAACTAGATATTAGTTGGACCTATTCATGCCATTAATAATTTTATTTAGGAGTTAGTTTCCTAGGTGGCATTCTAGAAACTAGTATTTAATGGGACCATATCTCATTAATAAGCATGTAGTTATCTAGGAATTTAATATTTCACTCATGCATTTATAATTATGCATTAGGCATTTAATGATTGTAACTAAGGTGGTTACCCAACTACCTCTATCCTTGCCTAAATAAGGAAGGCTCTTGTACATTTGTAAATCATTCTAGATCAATTCATCATTTGATCAAAGTTCTCTTCTTACTCATAGTGCACTACTCTCTTGTTTGTGTGGATGGTATTCTTCTTGGTGATCCATTGAAGAAAGCAGTTTCAAGTGTGTGCTTGTTTCATATTTCCAACATGGTATCAGAGCTTAGGCCATAGAAGATTCATGTCTCATATCAGGAAGTTGAGCTAAGGAGATCATCGAAGGCTGAAGGGTTTTCTTGAAGGGTTAGTTGTTGTCATCCGATAGATAATTGATTTATGAGGCACTTTGGGTCAGATTTGACTTCGTCATTGTGTTCAAAAGGTCTGAAAAACCTAAGGATCACCTACCCATTCGTCGAGATTTGACATTGTCATCCAGATGCCATCAGATGTTTTTTTGCAGCTATTTCAGTGGGAAAAGTACGAATTGTGCAAGTGTTGGAGAAAAAAAATCTCACCCCTCGCTGCAAAAAAAATATTATCCCCCTGGTCGGCATATCATCATTTGCAGGTTTTTCAAAAAAAAATATTTGGGCTTTTTTTCCTATATAGTTGCAAAAAAATAATTATTTTGGGCTCATATTATTCAAGGTTGGAATTTTATTAATGTCGATGGAATTTATTTTAATTTCAGCAGTATTTATTAAAGATTAGGTGGTCAAAATTAAATATTAGTCAGTGTTCATATTTTCAAAGCGGGGTTCATTTTTAATAGTGGTTGTGGTGCAGGGGCATCAGGGCCTCATAAGCATATCTTTTGTGATTCTTGGGTTTAGGTTTGTTAGAGTGTTTTGGTGTCCAATAAGGTCATTTATGACCATTTGGAATCATATGGATTCATTTTTGGTGTGTTAATTGGGTTTTGATTAAAAAGTGTAGAAGTTGCCAAATGTTGCAAAAAGTTGTCATGCAACTTTGACAAGTTGTCAAAAAAGCAAGAACTAGTTACATGCAAGCAAGAAACCGTTACTAATCATTGGGATCAATTGTAAGTAGAAAAGGACACCTTCAAAATTCAATTAGAGAGTTAGAAAACTAATTTTTTAAAGTTTTGGTGAATAGAAGCAAGTTTTTTTTTTGAGTTTTCCAACATTGCAGTCTTGTTCTTTCATTGTGTATGGCCTGTACGACCTATTTGTTGATTTGAAATTGATTGAATTGTGTGGGAATGTGAATTCCTTCCTTTTGGTTTTTGTGGTATTGAATTTCATTAAGTATTTTACAAGTTATTGTAGTTTATTTGAAAATTGTCAAAACCCTACTTAAGGTAACCCAAGAGGAGAAAAAAAAAGATGTAACTCGACCTTCCACCAGTGGAAAATATCCACAATGGGTGGAAAGGTATGTATTTATGTATTTTATCTCTTTTCAGGTTTGTAGGGGCTCAAGAAGAAGTTTGCATGTGCTTTTAGTCAGTAGAAAGTCTGATATTCTGTATGTATCAGATTGTGAAGGTAGTGAAAGGTAGTTTGTATGCTTTCAATGCAAGTTTAGTATGTTTTTTGATTGGGAAAAGGTGTGGAGAGTGTGTATGAAGGTCTTACAGAGTTTCCAAGGAGCTGGGTGATCATTGGTGACAAATTTGTAAGCCTTTCTTGAGTTGGTTGAAGGCTCATGTTGAAACATGCTTTGGGGAAACAATTTATAGGCTGGTGGAATGCGATTCCTACAAGACTTTGAGAACCATTTTCTTGTGTCAAATCAATCCAAAGACAAACCCAAACAGTTCCTTGTTACACTGTTCCTTGCTTGTTGTGATGATAGGTTGTAGTATTGTTGAGTACAAGCCATGGTTAGGGTGTTATCATTGTGGCATGGTGCATGTAGTTAGCTAGTGTGGTGAGAGGTATTGAAGTAATGTTGTCCCATCATTTTGTGTTGTCCTACCTTGTATTGGTGTGTTCCCTTCCTATGAATACTCTAAAAACCAAGTCATCAATTGTGACAAGGTGTACTAAGATGCCCCAAATGTTGCTACCTATGAAATCCTTAAGGGGATGCTTTGAGATAGTCAAGTTTTATTAAGCTATGTCCTTCCTCTGCATCAAATTGGTATTAGAGCAAGGGAGATCAGTAAGAGGGCATAAATAAGTTGGTTTGAAGTCAATCCAAGATGCCTCCAAGGGTGAATGTGGAAAGGATAATTAGAGAGGTGAGGGATTCTCTTGCCCCAAAATTGAGAACCATAAGGGAAAGCCTTGATACAATACTCACATCAGTTGAGACCAACCAGAGGAGAGGAGTGGTCATAAGAGTTTTGAGTGACCAAGAAGAAGAAGAACAAGAAGAAGAAAGATATTTTGAAGAGAAAAGTTTGGAGAGATTGCTACAGACAGTTAAGAATGATGGTTCCAAGGTAAAAATAGAGCTTCCAGTATATATTTAGGAAGTTTGGATGGAGAAGAACTCCTAGATTGGATAGGATAATTAGATAAGTATTTTGAGTTTGAAGAGATACCTAAGGGGAAACAAGTTAAACTAGAAAGAACAAAACTGAGAGGACATGCATCCCTATGGTGGGATTATGTACAAGAAGAGAGGAAAAATAAAGGCAAAGCAAAAATTACATCTTGGAACATAATGGTTGAAAAATTGAAAGGTAAATTCCTACCTAGTGATTATGTCATTCAGCTATATAGAAGGTTGCAAAATTTGAAGCAAAAGGACATGGATGTGAAGACCTACAAAGAAGAGTTCTACAAACTAAGCATTAGGTCAGGCCACATGGAATAAGATGTTGACAAAGTTGCAAGGTATTTGAATGGGATAAAGTATAGCCTACAAGATGAACTCATTCTCACAAGTCAAATAACAGTAGAAGAGTGCTATCAATTGGCCATAAAGTTGAAGAGAAGTTGAAAAGGAGACAAGAAAATCAAGGTAGAGGTAGGGGAAGGAAAAAATTTAGAGGAAGAGGGACTTTTTCTAGTAGAGGACAGTCCCAAAGGTCTCAAGGAAGGACAAGTAACTCACAAGAACAAACATCATATTCAAGGAGCAGCTTTAGAGGAATAAAACCAAATTTTAGAGGCAGATTTGGCAATAGAGGAGGCTCAAGTGGATTCACTAGAAAGTGTTACAAATGCAATAAATTTTTAGGCCATCCATCATGGTAGTGCCCTAAGGAACCATCTACTTCTTTTAAAGGTGAGAGGAGAAATCAGATTACACAAGGTGGAGATGATGCTGAAAGTGTTAATTCCCCATCACAAAATGTAGAACCAAAAGTTGGAGAGTCCTTATTGATGAGAATAACCTTGATTAAAGTTCGCATGGAGAAAGAACCACCTCAAAGAAATTCACTCTTCAGGACTACATGCAAATAGCAAGGTAAATTTTGTAAGGTTGTCATTGATTTTGGAAGTACTGACAATTTGGTTTCAGTTGAAATGGTAGGGAAGTTAAAGTTGAAAAGAATGCCTCATGCCACTTCATACAAGGTTTCTTGGTCAAAAAAAGGGAAACAAGTGTTAGTGAATGAACAAACTTGGGTAGAATTCCATATAGGGGGTTATAAGGACAATGTCTTGTGTGACATCATCCCTATGGATGTTTGTCATGTGCTTCTTGGTAGACCATGGTTATATGATAGAAATGCCAAACATGATGGTAGAAAGAACACATATGTCATAGAGAAAGATGGAGTCTCATATACTCTAACACCATTGAAAGATGAAGATAAAACACCACAAGTGGAATCCAATGTGATGTTGATAGGAGATAAGGAATTCATAAAATTCATGGAAGAGGAGAATATAGGTTTTTCCATCATAGTCAAGCCTAGGTCTATTGGGACATCAACAAAGAGAGAAGAGTTGCCTTTGGTAATTCAAAACTTACTAAAGAAGCATGTTGATATAGTAGTGGATGAACTCCCAAACACATTGCCTCCTATGAGAAATATTAGTCACCACATTGATTTCATACCAAGGGCTAGCTTGCCGAATAAAGAAACATATAAGATGACACCACAATAGAATGAAGAGATTAAGAGACAAGTCCAAGAATTGCTTGATAAGGGGCTAATCAAAGAAAGCCTTAGTCCTTGTTTGATTCCCATTGTCCTAGCACCAAAGAAGGGAGGTGAATGGAGTATGTGCACTAATTCTAGGGACATCAATAAGATTACAATCATATATAGATTCCCCATTCCACGGATGGAAGACTTGATGGATTGTCTAGGTGGAGCATGCTACTTTTCCAAAATAGACCTCAAGAGTGGGTATCACCAAAGCAGGATCAGAATAGGGGATGAATGGAAGACAACATTTAAGACAAATGAAGGACTTTATGAGTTGCTTGTGATTCCTTTTGGTCTCTCAAATGTACCCAACACCTTCATGAGGTTGATGAATGAAGTTCTCAAGACTTTTATTGGTAAATTTGTAGTGGTTTACCTTGATGACATTCTTGTTCTCAGAAAAACTAAGGAAGAGCATTTGCACCATTTGGATTTGGTTTTAAGAAGATTGAATGAAGAGAAACTAATGATTAATTTCAAGAAATGTGAGTTTATGAAGACAAAATTGGTATATCTTGGTTTTGTGGTTACAAAAGGCACCTTGAAAATGGATCCAAGTAAGGTTGAAGCTATTCTAAGTTGGCCTCCACCCAAATCAGTTGCTAAGGTAAGAAGTTTCCATGGTTTGGAAAGTTTTTATAGGAATTTTATTAAGGATTTCAGTCATGTTTGTGCTCCAATCATTGATACCATAAAGGGGGATAAGAGAAAGAAGTTTGTTTGGACTAGTGAAGTTGGAAAGAGTTTTGAGTATTTGAAAAAGAGGGTAGTAGAGCAGCACATATTAGCCTTACCTAATTTCAATAAGGTGTTTACTATTGAGTGTGATGCAAGTGGCTATGCCATAGGGGCAGTGTTGAGTCAATAGGGCAGGCCCTTTGCCTTCTTTAGTGAAAAACTTAATGAGGCTAAGAAAAAATACTCTTCCTATGACCTAGAGATGTATGCTTTGGTTCAGTCCTTGAAAAAGTGGAGATATTACCTCCTTCCCAAAGAGTTCATAGTCTATACTGATAACCATGCCCTCCAATTTTTGAATAGTCAAGAGAAACTCAATCATAGGCATGTTAAATGGGTGGAATATTTGCAAGGTTTTACTTTCACCATTAAATACAGGAAGGGGTAGTCCAATAAAGTAGCAGATGCTTTGAGTAAAAGGGCTCTAATAGTGTTGGAAATTTAGTCGCAAAGTGTGGGATTTGAATCCTTGAAAGGTATGTATCTTGAAGATGCAGATTTCAAAGAAATATATGCATGTTGTAAGTAGCCTTGTAGTAGCAATAATGATACGTGGGTTGATTTTCTGATTCAAGATGGTTTATTGTTCAAGGGAGTACAACTTTGTGTCCCTAAGTGTTCAATGAGAGATAACTTGATAAAAGAGAAGCATAGTGGTAGTCTTGCAGGTCATTTTGGTCTTGATAAGACCTTAGAGCAACTAAGAAGACACTATTTTTGGCCTAAAATGCAAACTGATGTAAGGAAATTTGTTGAGCAATGTGTTATTTTTGAAAAGGAAAAAGGGAGTAGCACAAATGCAGGTTTGTATCAGCCTCTTCCTATTCCAAATAGGCCTTGGGAGTCTATAAGTATGGATTTTGTAATGGGTTTACCAAAAAAACCTAAAGGTTTTGATTCCATCTATGTTGTAGTAGACCTGTTCTCCAAGATGGCACATTTCATCCCATGCAAGAGCACAAAGGATGCCTCTTATGTTGCAGGTTTGTTCTTCAAAGAAGTGGTAAGGATTCATGGTTTTCCTTTGAGTATTGTTTCAGATAGAGATAGTAAGTTTGTTGGGCATTTTTGGAGGACTTTGTGGAAGAAACTTGGCACTAACCTTAGTTTCAGCTCTTCCTATCACCCTCAAACTAGTGGGAAGACTAAGGTGGTAATAGGAGCCTTGGTAACCTCTTAAGATGTCTTACAAAAGAGCATTCTACTCAGTGGGATTTGGTCTTTCCTTAGGATGGATTTGCATATAATGATTCAGTGAATAGAAGTGTGGGTAAGAGTCCTTTTGAAGTTGTTTATGGTTTGCAACCTAGAGGAGTCTTTGAATTGAGGGATATCAGTGGAATGGAGAGGATGAGTGTTGAGGGTGAGCAATTTTCTATGGCTATGAAGGAGATTCACCAACAAGTCAAGGACCACCTACATAGAAGTGTGGACAAATACAAACAAAAAGCTGATATGAAGAAGAGAGAAGTCAATTTCAAGGTTGGGGATTTGGTTCTAGCCCATCTCAAAAAGAAGAGATTTCCTAATGGATAGTACTCCAAATTGTAGATGAAGAAGATTGGTCCTTGCAGGTTGTTCACAAATTTGGTCCTAATGCATATGAGATTGAGTTACCAAGTAGGATTGGAATTTTACCTATATTTAATGTATCTGACTTGTAACCTTTCAAAGGGGATGCTATATAGGTAATGAAGTAGGTTCCCAAGTATTTGCAAATGATGAATTGATCCAAGACCTTCCTCCCAGCAAACCTCTAGAGTTGGAGTGCATCCTTGATACAAAGGAAATCAAGAAGACAAGAAACACAACATATCTTCAATACTTGGTCAAGTGGAGGGGTCTTCCTATGGAAGATGCTACCTGGATGTCTAAAGCTGATATTATCAAGCATGGATATACTGTTGCAGACCTACACTCAAGTGAGACTTGAGGTTTCTTCCCCTTGGTTGTATGGTGCAGGGACAACAAGGCCTCAAAAGCACATCTTTTTCCATTTTGGGGTTTTAGTGTCCAATAAGGTCATTTATGACCATTTAGAATAATATGGATTCATTTTTGGTGTGTTAATTGGGTTTTGATTAAAAATTGTAAAAGTTGCCAAATGTTGCAAAAAGTTGTCATGAAACTTTGACAAGTTGTCAAAAAAGCAAGAACTAGTTACATGCAAGAAAGAAAGCATTACTAATCAGTGGGATCAGTTGTAAATGGAAAAAGACACCTTCAAACTTTGATTGGAGAATTGACAAACTGATTTTTTGAAGTTTTGGTGAATAGAAGCAAGTTTTTTTTTTGAGTTTTCCAACATTGCAGTCCTGTTCTTTCATTGTGTACATCCTATATGACCTATTTGTTGATCTAAAGTTGATTGAACTGTGTGGGCATGTGAATTCCCTTCCTTTTGGTTTTTGTGGCATTGAATTTCATTTAGTATTTTTCAAGTTATTGTAGTTTTTTTGAAAATTGTCAAAACCCTACTTAAGGTAACCCAAGAGGAGAAAAAAAAGATGTAACTCGACCTTCCACTGATGGAAAATCTGCACAATGGGTGGAAAGGTCTTTATTTATGTATTTTATCTCTTTTCAGGTTTGTAGGTGCTCAAGAAGAAGTTTGCACGTGCTTTTAGTTAGTAGAAAGTTTGATATTCTGTATGTATCAGACTATGAAGGTAGTGAAAGGTAGTTTGTGTGCTTTCAATGCAAGTTTAGTGTGTTTTGTGATTGGAAAAAGGTGTGGAGAGTGTGTATGAAGGTTCTATAGACCTATCCAAGGAGTTGGGTGATCATTGGTGACAAATTTGTAATCCTTTCTTGAGTTGGTTGAAGGATCATGTTGAAACATGCTTTGGAGCAGCAATTTATAGGTTGGTGGAATGTGATTCCTACAAGTCTAAGTATCAAGACTTTGAGAACCATTTTCTTGTGTCAAAAAAAGCTTGAGACAACCCCAAATAGTTCCTTGTTTCATTATTCCTTGCTTGTTGTGAGGATAGGTTGAAGTATTGTTGAGTACAAGCCATGGTTAGGGTGTTATCATTGTGGCATGGTGCATGGAGTTAACTAGTGTGGTGAGAGGTATTGAAGTAATATTGTCCCATCATTTTGTGTTTTCCTACCTTGTATTGGTGTGTTTCCTTCCTATGAATACTCAAAATGAAGTCATCAATTGTGACAAGGTGTACTAAGATGCCCCAAATGTTGTTGCCTATGAAATCCTTAAGGGAATGCTTTGAGATAGTCAAGTTTTATTAAGTTTTGTCCTTCCTTTGTATCAGGTTGGCCTTTTCATGTGGTTTGAAAAATTTGAATCAGTATATATATCCAATTTTTGATTGCCAATTGGCAACATAAAAAATCACTAGCATATCCCTTGTGTTTGATTCATAGCTCGCAAGTACCATTGTCCGATTTTGTAGAATTTGTAGGGTCTTTTCGTAGGTTTTAATGCTTTTGCAGGCATCATAGATTCTATTAGCAGATTCTACAGGTGGCATACAAGGTTTTAAATCCTTTGTTAGACTTTCCTTTGCTTCTATCGTTGACTATCACAGCCCTCGCCGACTATTCCCATATGTCTGCTAAAGTTTCAACAGTTCGTCAAAGTTTCTGTTGGTCATTCTAGCCAGCCCCCTCCTTGCAGGTCACGGTCATATCACAGACCGCGTGGCTTATCACCAAGCAGAGCTTGAAGCGGCACCACCACAAAGCTTGGCCCAATCTCAGCCTTGCCGCCACCACTGGTGGCACAATTTTTTTTGCAAATCTTAGCCCTGCAGTCCTATAGGCACCCAAGGGATGAATTTTTTTTGCCCTAGATGTTTTATTTTTTCACCTATTTAGCCTGCACCCCTCAACAGGGCAATTTTTTCAATGGAGTGTAACTTTTTGCCAAGATATCAGATTTTCGCAAACAAGATATCGCCAAAAAGCTGGTTTCGTGTACTTCAAAACCATGTAGATTATTTTTCCAGATTTTGCTATGGGTATGAATTATATCCATCAGAAGTTAGTGCTTCCATTTGGACTCCCGAGCTTGTATCTTTTCACCATTTTTTCAGTTTTTGGAGATTCTAGTGCAATATTGCGAAGGTGATTCAAAGCGCTATCATTTTGTCTATCCACTTTTTTCAAATTTAGCCCCAAGTATTGTCTATTGAGTTTTTTCAATTTGGGGCATTTGCTTGATAACCTAGACATACTACAATTTGGGAAAGGTTTGATTTCATTGGAGGCTTTATTTTCACTAGCATATCATATATTGGAGGTTTCACAACATTTCTATCAGATATATTTGCCTCTTGGTAGATTTTATTTTGGCATACATGGTAGAATAAGGATTTGAGCTTCTTAGTCCTAACAATTATCACACATGGAAGGTGAAGATGCAAAGGCTTCTTTGGTCTAGGGGATTGTGGTCTACCTTGGCAGAGGAACAACCAAAGTTCACCAAAGAATATGAGAAGTTTTCTCATCGGAGAAAATGTGGTGAGGCAATGGGCTTGATTGCATTGCATGTTTTTGATTCTTTGTTCTTCCACATTGAGGAGTGTACTACACCTAACTAGGTATGGGACAAATATAAGGATCTCTTTGGTCCAGTCAGTTATGTTAAAGCATTGCAATTAGAAGCTGAGTTGGCAGCCCTTTCCACTAATGCATATCCTACAATTGAGGACTATTTGGTGAAGTTCAAGTCTTTACACACTTAGTTAGGAGGATGCGGTAAGGATAAAACTGATAAGGAGTGCATATTCTTGATCTTGTCAAAATTAAAAGGTGCATTTGCCTATTTTTCTACTTCTTTCTATTCTACTATGGATGGACTAGGTAATAATTTTGTGATGCCATCATTTGAGACTTTTTGTGAGAGGTTGACTAGGGAGTGATCAAAGCTCAGTCAAAATGATGCCACTTCAAATTATCATGCATTACTTTTTGCACCACCTAATGGGAAAGGGAAGAAAGGATCCAGTGATACTTCTAGCACCTCTTCTAAATAGGGAAAAATCTAAGAAGGAGAAACCCGCATGTACCTTTTTCCAGGGGAGAGGGCATAGTGAATAGGCATGCTTCAAGAAGGAGATCTGTGAGTTGAAACAACTTCTCAAGGATCACAACATTTTAGTTCCTTCTTCATCTCATTCACCTTCTTCTTCTACTACACATGAGGAGCCACCACCTAAAAAGGAAACATGATCTACCTCTTATAAAGGTATGGGTCAAGCATTTATCACTATATTTGTTGATAGACATGAACCTGGATGAATTATTGATTCAAGAGCATCAAGGCACATTGCTAGCTCTTATGATTACATCATTTGAGGATCATTTAGAGCACCTGAGTTTGATAGAGTGTTGACTGCTAATGCTACCATAATTCATGTAGCTAGTATGTGTGATGTTAATTTGGGTTCAAGGCATATTCATGATGTATAATATATACCTAAGATGGCCCATAATCTACTCTCAGTCTATCAAATTGCTCAGTATGACAACAAAATTGCGTTCACATTTGATTCATTACTCATTTGGAAGGAGATAGGAGAGCTTTTTGCTATAGGTTGGGTTGATCATCAGTCTAGGATATACACCTTCTCCCACTTCTATCATGATGATGATCCTTATATTCCTCAGTCCCCAGATTCTAGGGAGGACAGTAATTCACCTAATGGTTGTGGTGGTTGGTTAGATTTGGATTTTCTTCATGTGGCTCCATCATCATCCCATTCAGTCCAGCAGGACATATTCAATTTTCCAAACTTGGGATTACAGGATGGCTTTGTTTCAAGTATTGTAGAATCGGCTACTTCTACAGGTTTGGAGGACATTCTTGAGGGGATATCTCTCCTCTATGTAGATTCTACTTTGGATATTTTTCGTGGGTCTCTACATTCCATTGTTTTGACCTTGATTGAGGATCCTGATCTTGGCGAGACATCCTTGGAGGCACTTGATTCCTTTTTAGAGATATCATATATGAGGCTTCTTCCTTCTCACTTCATCATGGAGTTGGAGTTTCTTCAACATTCACCATTAGATTTGTTTCTTCCTAGCGGGAGACTTGGTTTTTCATCATTGGATACTCTTTTGGCTTCAGACTTCATTTAGTGGCTTTGAGGACACTTCATTTAGGAGGGCAATGTAGTCTCCATCTATTCATTTGATGGAGGGATCCTTGTATTGTACTCTTGTGATGGATGTAGTTCTAGGGAGTATTGATGTTGAGACCTCCATCATCATTTTCATTACTTGTACATGATTAGCATAGATTTTTCATTATATCTCTTTTTTGGGGAGGAGTTTTGTCCCATGAGTTTTTCTCCTTTTCTCCATTTGTAAGAGATTGCATTTTCATTGTACATGGGTATCTAACATGGCCTAGTAGCCGAGATCCGTCATTACATCATTTGCATCATAACTACACTCCCAAGTTGCACTTATGGGGGGTGTTAGTGTGAATGGGATTGTTTCCTAACTAGATATTAGTTGGACCTATTCACATCATTAATAAGTTTACTTAGGAGTTAGTTTCCTAGGTGGCATTCTAGAAACTAGTATTTAATGTGATCATATATCATTAATAAGCATGTAGTTATCTTGGCATTTAATGTTTTAGTCATGCATTTATAATTATGCATTAGGAATTTAATGATTGTAACTAAGGTGGTTATCCAACTACCTCTATCCTTGCCTATATAAGGAAAGCTCTTGTACATTTGTAAATCATTCTAGATCAATTCATCATAGATCATCATTTGATCAACGTTCCTTTCTTGCTCATAGTTCACTACTTTCTTGTTCGTGTGGATGGCATTCTTCTTGGTGATCCATTGAAGGTTGCAACTTCAAGTGGGTGTTTGCTACATATTTCCAACATAATGTGGAATTCTATGTTGCGACTTCATAGTTGGATTATAGTGTAGACATGGTTTTCAAATAATCAAATTTGTAATTTATGATCCATCTTTGTCTTCCATGTATGATTTGGAATGTGTTTTATCAAAATGATCTTGTAGTAGCCTCATGGTTGTGCATGCAAGAGCTTATATTGGTCTCATGTTGGTTCTCATATAAAAAAAAAAGTGTAAACATTTAGTGTAAGATTTGTTAATGGGGAAAAACTCCTAAGCTTTGATGAAGATGATTTTTATTCTAATATGGATGCATATATACTTATAAGGATGCTCGGGAAAAAGCTACAAGTGATTATATATGGGATCCACCACTAAAATATGTGAATATACAACCAAAAGTGGGATAAAAGAGATAAGACTCACAAATGTTTAATACAAATCTACCAAATAAGACAAGTACAAGTGATGCAAGAGCATCTAGGGTGTAAGAGAAATCTTGCATCACCCAAAAAAATATTGTTTCTTTTCAATAAGGGCTAAATTTGGCAGGGTTACTATTTTTCTAGTAAGATTGCATTTATGCAGGGTTGGATATAAAATCTTACACAAAACTCTAGAATGGTGAAGAAATCACTTCAATATCATTTGTCATTTGTGAGATATTAAAATTTTAAATTTCAAAAATCCTCTTAAAATATTTGAAGTCAAATTTGAGGCCCTTAGAGGCTCCAAATGGGCTCAAAAATTGGTGGAAATCCAAAGTAGTCTACCTTTAGATTCTACTTTTCTAACATGTTCCTTCTCAAGAGCTTTTTGAAAAGGTATTATAATTGAAAATACAACGGTCGGATCGAAATTTATGACCCCACAAAGTTGTATTATCAAATTGGGATAGAATTTCAAAATATCTTCTTGTGGGGGTTACACTTTCTAGAAGATTCTAGGGAAGGTATACATTCCAGATAAAGGATGCAAATGGGGGTTACAAAAGGGGGGAAGAGCAGCGTAGATGGTGGCTCCAATTTATAGATTTGTAGATTTATGTAATCAAAAAGCCCATGTGATGGTAGTTGTAATGTTGTAATTTCATTTTTCATTCCATTGATAATATAAAATCTTTGCTTCTTTATTACATTTTATTTGTGCAATTCTATGTTGTTGTGATGAGTTTCAAATTTTAAGGGGAGTACCCTTCATCAACAAGTCACATGGTGCAAGTTCAAATTACCCAAATAGATACCTACCTAGAAACAATCTTATCCTATACTTGTTGCATATAATGCAATAAAGTAAATAAAATAATATACAAACATCAAGTGTATCATAGATGATTATGGATGGATGGATGGATGGGTCCTCATAAATGTGTAGACATGTTAGATACCCATTTATAAAATGACTCTATTGAAAATAAGAGAAACTCGTAGGAAAAAAATCCCCTTGAAGAGGATATGAAGAGAGTAAGGCTAGGTGAACCCACTTCATAGACTAAGAAAATAAAAAACTATGTGAGACATTTCTCTCCATAAAATAGAGAGAAGAAGAGAGACAATGTAGTCCCCTTAAACTGTAATCTCTTGCACCACTAATGGAAGTTTTTCTTTGAATGTTGAAGATGGTCTAGATCACCAAACAACATTTCTCCCCTTAAGAAGAAACAAAACCAAAGGTGTGTTGATATTCCTATTCTAAAAAGGAATATGAGGGTAGAAAAATCAGAATGTATGTCTATAATTTGTTTAAATATCACCATGCTAGTGTTGAAAGAAATTATAAAAAAAATTGGTCTCCCAAGCCTAATGAAGAAAGTGACCTATCGAAACCATTTGGAAATGGATGAATAGATACCAAATATGTGGATGATACCTTTGGACACTATTCAAACTTTTCCAAACTAATGTCAAAATATGAAAAATACTAAATAATATGTGTAGCACTCCTATGATTTTCTTATGTTTTCAGACAGTGCTTTTACTTTGATAGACCATGATACTATGTTGTTGTTATTTGATCGCTGACATTGGAGCGATGATGGTTTTTATATTGTGATGTGATGGTACACTTTATGGATGATTATTGATTATGACATGCTTTATGGTTAGCATAGTTGTTTATTTGAGTTGATATTGTTATATTCTCATCTGTAATTAATTGATGTTTTAAGTTTTGTTAGTTTTGATGTGACACTATATTGGTGAAGGGAACATGATTGCATCCCCACTCACTTGCGAGAAATACACGGATTCTACGATTTTCTCTTCATGGTGGCGATTGTTTATGATCCTATTTACATATGCACATGTTTTGATTCTTGAGATTAGCAAGTCACAGAGACGGTATCTCCACTTGGATTCATAGAGTTTGAACATGTCCATTGCCCAACAAAATAGTTGATTAGGAGAAGTGCAGGTTTTCCTTGTCAAGCAACAACCCCTAGATCCTGATGTAATACCGTCGGTCCTTGTTTGGAATTTATGCTTTGTTGTTGTTATGTTGTCCACGTTTTTCCTTGTCATTTTATTTATTTTGCAAAGGTATGTTACGTGCGAAATTAATGTTAATTAATGCTTATAATGGTTTTAGTGATTATTTAATTAATAATTTTTGATTAATGTTTTTTATAGAAGCTTTATATTTGATTTAATTAATTAAATTAAAATTTATTTTGTAAAGTGATTTAATCTTTCTAATTAAATTAATTTTATAAAGTGATTAAATTAATTGAATTTAAATTTAATTAGAAATTAATATTTGAATTATGAATTATTAAAATGCATAAATATCTTGTAATTATCTTAGAGGAAATATCTATGATTTGGTTGAAAAGATATTTTATTTGTGATATGTGTTAGAAAAATTAAACACTTTAGTTGGGAATTAATTCTCAGAGAGAATAATTGCATTAAATGAAAGAGGAAAGAGGCTACTTCACATAATGAGAAAATATATTTTGGGGGAGGTTGTTGAAAAATTGGGAAAGAAGCTCTTGGGAAATTTTGGCTTTGGTTTTATTTTCATCTTTCTAGAAAAGTGGATAATTTGGAAGAAGCTTTGGTAAATTGGAATCTGAAGGTGAAGCTCTACTTCAAACATCTGGAAACAGGTTCCTTAATTGTTATTATTTTTATGCAAAATGGAAAGATTGCCTGTATAAGAAGAATATGTTATTTGTGTAGAAGCTTTAATATATTTTGTAAATTTGAAAGATTGTCGTGTTTGAAAAAAATTGCGATGAAAATTTTAGAGCCTCTATAGAAATTGATTTTTAAAAAAATAGAATACCCAGAAAGATTTTATAGTGAAATTTGAGAGCCTCTGTAGGAAATTGATTTTAAACAATAGAAATCCTAGAGGGAAAACAATAGAATATTTGGAAAATCTCTATAGAAATTGATTTCAATCTTCCTGTTAAAATTTGTAGAAAACCTCTGATTGTATTGGAAAAGATCTTCCTATAGAAGATTATTGTTTTTTCTTCCAATTAGTTTTCATTTGGCTGGGAAATTGAAAACCTTTGTAATTTTTTTGTAAATTCTTCCTATAGAAAACTTTTTGTGAAAGCAATTTTCTCAACTGGAGCATTCGTTTTGATGAATATATATATATATATATATAGATATATATGTACATGTATGTATTGAAATATATATACATATACACACATATATATATATGTATATATACATATATTATTTATGAAGTTCCTTGTAATTTTTCTATTTTGAAAACCCTGGGAAAATGTTTGTACAACGATTTTTAAAATCACAGGTCTGAGTTTATATTCGTATGGGGGTTGGGGGGGCTACCCCCACAGCTGCCCCATAGGGGGAGGCAGACTATGGAGGCAACGCCCAGCGCTTCCTTCACAGGCCGCGTGCCCCATATGGGAGTTGACTGTGTATGCAGCTGCCCCCATAGCCAGCCATTAATAATGGCTTTCAAACTTTCATCTGCCCAGTTTATTCGATTTTGATTTTGCTATTAATATAAATTTTAATTTATAAATATATATATATATATATATATATATAAAATTTATGTTTTGGAAATTGTAATTGGTTTTAAATATTTAAATAATATATATATATATATATATATATATATATAAAATTTATGTTTTGGAAATTGTAATTGGTTTTAAATATTTAAATAATATATATATATATATATATATATATATATAAGATGTATTTCTATAATAGGTGCATGCAAAAGCACAAGTTAGATATTTGTAAATTAAATGTTTTAAAAGAGGAAATTGATTTTTTGTTTATATGTAAATGGGAAATTGAAATAAACAAATGGATTTAATTTTCTTATTGACTGTAATTGAAATTGTAATAAGTTAGTTTATTTTGGGCAATGTATTATTGTATTTTATTGAAAAGAAAATTGGATTTAGGAGATCCTAATGGTAGATTTATTTCCTGCTTGAATTGCTTATTTAATTATGATTTATTTTGTTCTCGTAAGTTGGGGAAATTGGTTAGTTGTGTATGTAAGTCTTCCAGATGATGTTATTTTATGAGGGGGCATTACACCATTATTTATGATATTTTAATGATGCAACCTAGGACTTAATTAATTAAATAAAAGACCTAAGTTAACTTATGCTAGTGTAATAAATAATTAATTACACTAACAGCAATAGATAGTAGCCAAAAGGGTGACCCAAAGCATCCAAAATCTAGGAGAGCACAATGAAGCAAGAGGGACCCAAGAAGAAAGGAGACAACGAACAAACCAACACGAGAAGCACACAGGCAACCCTAACACACCGATCAAATCCAAAAATAGGCCAATCCAAAGGTAAAACTTCCACTAGGACCCCAAAGCAAACAAAAGAAATCTCCTACTAAAATAAAAACAAAGAGACCCACCAAGCCACCACTGGAATCTCACACAGACCAAGGAGGAACCAAAGAAGCCACATGAGCAACACTAACTAGTACAAAGGCACCCCATACCAAAAGAGAAAAGGGTCGAGCATCCACCCAAGGGAGACCAACAGGACCAAGCATGACCCCAACAGTGCCACCATCACTAGCTAAAGACAGACAGGGACCCACAAGAAGGAATAGAGGGGTCGTGCCAAGACAACCAACAACACCCATGCAACCTCTAGCAATAGAAACCCACAAGTCCTCATCATCATCGTCAACATCTTCATCATCTCCAACCAATTCAATTTTGAAACCTCCTCCGCATGTGCTCTCGCTCTCCATCCTAACTCTTCGTCATCCCTAAAAAATTATTTGATATTAAGGGTATGAGCCTTTATTTTTTGGCTCTATAGGCAAGAAGCCCCACCATTTCACCAAAGGGTCTCCCCTTAACACCAAGGTCAAACAGTCTCAATTGTTGACGTGGTAGGGAAAGACCCCACAAGGTTTGAACCTTGGTTGTTGGCCCTATAGGCAAGAAGCCCCACCACTTCACCAAAGGGTCACCCCTACAATTGTATGATATTAAGGGTATGAGTATTTGATTGTTGGATCTACAAGCAAGAAGCCCCACCATTTCACCAAAGGGTCTCCCCTTAACACCAAGGTCAAACAATCTCAATTGTTGACATGGTAGGGAAAGACCCCACAAGATTTGAACCTTGGTTGTTGGCCCTACAAGAAAGAATCCCCACCACTTCACCAAAGGGTCACCCCTTAAAATTGTAAGATATTAAGGGTATGAGCCTTTGGTTGTTGGCTCTACAGGTAAGAAGCCCCACCATTTCACCAAAGAGTCTCCCCTTACCACCAAGGTCAAACAATCTCAATTGTTGACGTAGTAGGGAAAGACCTCACAAAGTTTGAACCTTGTTTGTTGGCCCTATAGGCAAGAAGCCCCACCACTTCACTGAAGGGTCACCCCTAAAGTCATGAGCATTGTTATATCCTTTGATAAAATAGTTTTATATTTTTTTTGGCTACTTCAAATTAAATGTTTAGCTTGCTTGCTTATCTCTAACTACACTAGGATCATGAAGTTGATGTGGGTAGATAAATAAAACGGAAGAAAATAAGAATATTAAGTGAATTCTAGAGGCAATTCATACATTTAAGATTAAAATAAAATGAGAATGGGAATTTTTAATAAAATATCAAATGTCATAAAAATCACAAGAAAAGAGAAAAATAAATTGATTTGTAAAAGGAGAGATAAGAAGGAAGGTTAAATATAATTATCTTTAGCAAGGATAAGGGAAAACATGATAATAAAAAAAATTGGAGTAAAAAGGAATATAACATCATCACCCATTTCTTCAAAATTGAGTAGTGGGAATGTATGGCCTGAGTGCACATTATTTTGCATATATTTTAACTTTATGATTCTCTCTATGTTTTTCTTAGAAGATGACTATGGGGAGTCATTAAAAACAAGAAAAAAATATTAGTAAAATGAAGCATAGATAGACAAAGGGGTGTTATTTTATTATTAGAAAGTATAAAATTACACCTAGATTAACACTAACATGAACACTTGGGAAAATGAGATATGATTGAAAAAGACATGGTGATGGGACCTTAACTTGAAATTTCTGAATACATATTTGATACATGGTACTCAATGATTTATCAATACATGGCATGTTAATCATTTATCTAGTAAATAAACGTAGATGTGAAGTGTTGGGGCAAGTTGTAGGGATAAAACACAAACACTTGCAAAAAAAATAATAAGTAAATAAAGCACCACATAACACATTCATGGCTAGTTGGTAGTGACACCAAATATTTGTCAATTTCATATAGAAATATCATTAGGATCTACCAAAAAAAATTGTGTACAATATAAACACATTAATTAAAATTAAATTTAATGTAGAAAAATTGCATGTTGACAAATAATGACTAATTAATGATAGGCACCAATTTACCACCTATTTTATGCTCTCATTACCTGCGTTGATATTTCCTACCCTAATAAAAGAGTGTCATGTGATTTTCAATAAAAAACATGCTAATAGGTATTTTATCAAGAAGAAAATTAAAAATTTAGAATACAATGTGTTCTCATGGAGACACTTAGATAGTAATTGAGAAAAGGAAGATCTCGTAATAAAGAAACTTATCAAGAAGAAAAGGGCATGAATCGAAAAGTCCATTCAATATTTTGTAGCTATAGAGGTTTAAGAGGAAAATGAAAAGGATTTCAGGTACAAAGCTATGGTTCTACCAATCATGACACACTCAACAATTAATTTTGGGAAAATTAGAGTTTTTATTAGTGAAAAAATAAATTTAGTGAAACATTATTTTTTTACATGAATTTGTTATTATCTAACCTGGTGAGTAATTTAGAAAAGTGTTGATTGTTGTACAAAAATTCATCTTTACAAACCCACAATTTAATAATGAACATCTAAATTATTCTTTTTAGTAAAATATCATAAACTTCTCTTCCTTTTTTTGTCTAGTTTTTCAATGTATTGTGCTTTTAATTGTTATTAGATACCTAAGGAGATGGCGAAATAAATTGTAATGTGTATGAAAAAATTATGGGGTGTGCATGAATTAGAAATTGCAGCAAATAAGGAGGCCAAATCTATGGATTCCTACTACAAATTATAGAGTAACCATAAATAAAGATTTACATTGGTGTGAACAATTGGAGTTGTAGAAGTGAAGCTATTTTGGAGATTTTTTAAGGAAAATTTTGTTTCTATAATTGGTAACTGTCAACCACTTGCATTTGTTATTTTAAAAACTACAAAATCATACTTAGAAATGATTCACGATTACAAGATGAGTGTCTTACTATTACAAGTGTGTGTTATGTGTTAATTGAAAACTTCTTCACCATTTCTACCCACAAGATATTTTAAATTGAAATTCATTAGCATACAATTCATGAGAATGATAAATGTATTTTGAATTGATAAAGATTGAATTAATAGAGAAAAAAGAGCACACAAATATATGGTCATCAATAAAGAAATACATGTTAATTGTTCATATGGTAGATATAAATATGTTTTTAGGATTTAGTTATTTTTATTTCACCCTTACCATTTCCAATTTCAACTAGAGGAAATGACGGAAAAGGTGCAATAAGATGGTTTTTTTGTCTTAATGGTCCAGGAAACCCTATTGAGGAGTTGGAAATAATAAGAATACCTATCGATAAATACACATGGATGGAGAGTGTTAGCCATGTGAATACATAAAAACATGAGGTTCATGTCTTTGTCTCAATCTATAGGTCTAGTTCCAACAAGTCTTCAACTTCCATACAAGAATGATCGAATGAATAATCAAGTGCCAGCATCCACAAGCACTCATATGATCACCAACCCTTCCTCTTCATCTAATTCTCCATCCTCCATATGACTATCTTTTCTAGGATGAATTGAATTCCTAGATGCAACAATATCAAGAGGAAATTGATTAGCTCATTAATACGTACATAAAGTTTCTTCCTATAGTCCAAATCTTTAATAATAAAAAATATTTTTTTATATTAAATATAGTTCAATAATAAAGAAGGATATAATAGTTTACATTTAGTTACATCATTAGGCCTATCATAGCCTTACTTGCTACATTTTGTTATTTTATACAAAATTTTACATATATTGCTATCTATATTCTAAAAAAATTCCTATTAAATATTCCTGCTTTCACTTTCTACATCCATCTCATAAGTTCCAAGTGGAGGATCAATCTCTGACAGGTCAAAATTGGACCTAACTATTTCCCATGTCCCTTCCTCATCGTGGTTCTCATGAAGTCTCAATCCATTTAATCCTAAATCTCTTTTTATATCTGCCACTTTGTACCTGCTATTATACGTTCTCTAAAATTTCATATATTCTTCCCTAAAGGGGATATTGTCACTGGAGTTGAACGACAAATTTCTTGCGTAGATTACCTCATCTTTTCTTATTTCCACCTTTTCATTCTTTGTCAACTTTACAAACTTCACCTTTGATATCTCAAGTGCCACTATTACCTGCATGGAGATAGAGAAATAGGCGAGTCTTCTATAAGACTCAATAAGTGCTCTTTTTTCCCTTGATATTTTTCCTCATTCCTTGCTTTCAAGATATACCATAATATTTCATTATTTAGAACTAACTAGAACAAATTATCTACTTTTTCAACATTTTCTATTTGACCAAATAAAATTTCTTTCTTGTTAATGAAATTACAGTTTCTCCATCAATTTAGATCAGGAAAGAATAAAAACCAAATTTCTTTTGCAAAGAAGCAACCAAAGAATATATGTTCATTTTTCAGGTTTTTTTCATACACCACAAATTTCAATAGTATTTCCATGTAAGGAATATGGGATTTTTTTTATTAACAATAGTCATTTAAAGCTGGCCTTTTTTGGTTCTGTTATACTATTCTAATTCCAATTAAATATCTTTTTCCAAAATCTTTCATTTTCCTTTAAGGCCCAACTTCTATTAGCATGTTCAATGATGCAATTTGAATCACTAAGGGTGTTATAAATTTTCTTTGAATTCAAGGCATCCACCTTGATTCCATCTATCTAGATGTACCTATTCAAATTAATAGTTCCATTATTTTCACAACATTCATTACTATTTGTTGGGTTTTTTAATTTTTTTCCAAGAGTCTCTTATAATTGTGTAAGTTGTCCACTGTGTTTTGGGTAGATCAAATTCATTTATAAGGGATTACCAAGATTTTAGTTGGTCATTACTAACTATACTATTGAATCTTTTTATACCTTTTTTTTCCCAAGATCTTATTGAGCAACCTTGTAGTAGGGTAAAGTATTTTTCTTTATGTTTCAGGTTCCACCATATAGACTTATTTCCACAGCTTATTAAGTTCTTATCTAGGCTTTCATTTTTGCTTATGTAATATTTAATAAGTTCCCAAACTTTCCATTTAGTTTTGAATATTACAGAGCCACTAAGCAAGACTAGAAAGTCACCTAGTAAAAGATCACACCCTATGTTATCTTTCCAAGAATTTGCTTTTTTGGAACAACTCTTTTTATGTTTTTTCTTCTAATAATTTTCTATGTTTCTTCTCCATTAAAGGAATTAATTATCCATTTGACTGCCAAAACAATTCCATGTAACTTGAGGTCTTTTAGGCCTAAGCCCCCAAAATTCTTATCAATACAACACCAATTATAGTTAACGACATGCTTCTTTTTCTTCCCTTTGTCATCAAACCAAAGAAATTGTTTGATCTTTTTTTGCACCTCTTCAATCTAGTAGCTACAAAATACCCAGACCCAAGAGTAGTATATGGTGTATGAGGAGAGGATTTTCTAACAAACTTGGAATCTCCCAACTAACAAAAGATAGTTTCTACTCCAACTATCAAGATTTTTTTCAATTTTATTCTTGACCCAATTCCACTTGTCTTTCAGACATGGATTAGTGGTGAAGGGGATACCTAAGTACCTTACTTGAGTATTTGTCCCACCCCATTGGATCTCAATCTTGTTAAACTAGTTCGGGGGGGAGGTTTTCCAACTTAGCAAAATTGATTTTGTTTTGGAAACATTAGCTCCCAATGCATCACATAAAATGTCCCTCCTTTTAACTAAATTATTAAAGTTTTCTTCTTCCAACTTGAAAAATATTGTTGTCATCAACAAAGTGAATATTTATCAACTCGCTATCATTAAGCAAATTCAAGCCTATTACTTTAGGAATTAATGCACATTGTATCTTAATATGAAGTAACAAGTCTTAGTAGCTATTACAAACAAGGTCAGAGCAAGGGGGAAACCTTGTCTTATCGACCTACCAAACGAGATCTATTTTGTTAGAGAATAATTTATTTCGAGTTGGGTAGTAGCATCTTGTAATAAGGTTTTAATCATTTTATAGAACACACTTTGAAAGTGAAAAGCTTCTAGAGTCATTATGGAGAATGGCCATTCCACTCTATTGTACACTTTTTCAAAGTCAAGTAGAAGCAATCCCGCATCTTGTGAAGAACTCCTAGCCCATTACATCACTTCCCGATTAGAGATTAAATTTTCAAGAATATATCTACCTTTGATAAACCCTGTCTGTGTGTAGCTTATCATTTTGGGTAATATATCTCTTATTCTCGGTGCAATTAGTTTGGAAAGTATCTTATAAGATATATTTAGTAGTGTTATTGGTCTCTAATTTTTAATTAGAGACTTGTCACCATATTTAGGAATGAGTTTTATAATCCCTTTATTAATCTATTTTCCAAGAGAGTCTTTGCTTGTGGCCTCATTATATACTTGGAGAAGGTCCTCAATTATTCACTATAAATTTTTCTTATAAAATTCAATGGGGAGCCCATCAACCTTGAGAGACTTGTAAGGGTTGAAGGATAAAATAATCTGAGCTATTTCCTCTGTAATTTCTCCACTAAGAAGGTATGCATCCTTTGAAGTGATATTCTTAGGGATTAATTTTCTGCAAAGCTCAATGGCTTTGTGGTTTTGGGGACCATTACCTTTAAATTTGAAAAGGTCCTGAAAGAAGAGGAGAAACTGGTTTTGGATATCACTTGGATCTTCCACCAACTTATCATCCCCTCAAATACATCCTATTTTTCCTTATTATTCTTTTCTTTTATGTAGTTAAAGAAGAATTTTGATCCTGTCACCATTATTGATCCAATTTATTTTGGATCTTTTCTTTAGGCCTTGGTAACCATCTCCCATCTAAAGTTTTTTTCTTACCAATAGTTTGGTATAGATTGGCCCAGGTTTGGGTATTCTGGTTCCACCTTTCAATTGTGAATAAGTTTTTTAGTATCCAATTGTTTAATTCTCTGATTTTGAAGATTGCATTATTGTAGTCTTCATCTTTTAAGAGGTTTGTATTAAGAATGAATTTTTTATCCCTTTTAATCTCCACCTGGCTGTTATAGTCCAGCCTAGTTATGGCCTTAATAGGATGATGATCGGATAGGGCGCTAGGATACATATTTACCCTTCCACCATCCTCCAATCAGTCAAAGAAGATCAGGTCCCTATTTGCACAGAACCTATCCAATCTTGAGTAAATTCTCTTTTTTCCTTTTTGTGCATTACACCATGTAAACCATATGGAGTTATTTTCTTTTTTGCAGCCTTCTAATGGGTCATACAATCTATGTTTTCATTTCATCTTTTCCCAAAACAACTTTTCATTTCCTTTCCATTCTACAACTACCCTGCCATATTTGTCATCTTTGTTTTCTATCACGTTAAAGTCTCCCCCCAACACCCAAGAATATTTTCTAGTTCACACAAACACCTCTAGAGTTCACATCTTTCCCTATAGTTATTGGAGGCATAAATTGAACATATCCCAATTTTTTTATTATCTTTTTCAATTATAATCCATACAACCCTATTGCATGGAGAAGTGCTACTTTTGGTTGCAAACTTTTCCCAAGAGTTACTAACCAAAATGACAGCGCCCCCTTTACCTTTTTCATGCTTGGTAAACTTCTGGAGTGCATCCTTCCAAATGAATTTGAGGTTGTTTTTGTTGCAAAGACAATTGTTGTTGCACCAAAAGATCAACCTATTAATTCCTGATACAACTACCAGAGTTAATGAATCCACGAGAGGCGGTTAAGCCATGTAATGAAACCAAGCACTACGTTGCACAACACAAGGAGACCAAGGGAACACACCTTGCAACAATCCCCCCAGTGCAAGAAAAAGGTTCAAACCTGTGACCCAGGCTCTGATACCAATTGTTGCAAAGATGATTGTCATTGCACCAAAAGATCAACCTATTAATACCCGATACAATGACTAGAGTTAATGAATCTATGAGAGACAGTTAGGCCATTTCACAAACCTAAGAAATGTGCTGCACAACACAAGGAGACCAAGGATGCACACCTTGCAACAATTTTCAAGGGTAAAATTAATTTCTTTGACTTCTTGGAGCAGAATAACATCTTTGAATATTTGAACATTTAGATATCTTCTAATTATATATTTCCTATCTAGGGATTCAATCCCCCTGATATTCCAACTCATACAGTTAATTATCATCGACATCCATGCTTTGAATTTCCTCTTTATCACTCCTAAAGGATTCAAAAGAATTAGGAAGCTCTCCTTATTTAGGTTTAGAAGGTTCATCTACTTTATTTTTGTTTTTCCTTTTGGTATATGGTTTTCTTTATCTCATTCTTAATTGCCTTTTCCTTTTTAGTTTGTTTTAACCATATTTATCCCAACTAGTAGACATAATTTTGTATTTTTCTCATTAGGTAGAGACATATTGTCAGAGGCCTTAACCTCTACATCACATTTATAACCAGCTTTTGCTTCAAAATAAATTGAGATGATGTCACTTTCTAAAGCAACATACATAATGGGTTTCTTATGGTTCAATTTCCTACCGAAGGTAGGGCTTTCTCTGGTTGATACTAGTCCGATACCCCTATTTGGATTTTTTATTTGAGAGGGCACAACCCCACTGCCAACAAATGAAACATGGTCTAGGCTAGTGTTAGTCAGGGGAAGCAAGTTTTTACAAGAACCTTTAGAGTTAGGGGTATATTTCCTTTATTTATCTTCACCAGAAGGGGAAAGAGGATATTCCCCAACACCTAATTATTGATGGCCAATGTCTAAATTTGCACCCTAGGCACCATCACCTTATCTTGATTCTTCTCTAGAAAACTCCTAATCATTACCATCAGACAATCCTATTACCCATGAATTAGAGGGTTTTGAAATTTTACCAACACCTTGGCAATTGGATATATCCACCTTTAGTGAGGTTTTTTTTGTCCATCACTCTCACTTGCAGGCCCAATGTTATTGGAGGGGTAAAAGTACAAACCCGAGTCACACTTTATAAAGGAATCAACCAACACAAATAAAAATTCTCAAGTTTGACCGCATAAAAGTGGTCTTTATGTTTTAAATTCAAAATGATGTAAACTAATAAAATATAGAAATCTTGATGAAGTTTATTCCTCTATTTTTCAAATTTTAAAAAAATTGTTTAATATTTTTTTTATAAATTTAAGAGAAGATTTTGAATTGTTGAAAATTTTAGGAAAAAGTGAAGTTGAGTTAAGGTCAAGAAAAATATAGAAAACAATTTTATTTTCCCTTGAATTTTTTTCCCAATTGCTTTCACACCTGCTTACCTAATCACACTTCTTAATGCTCATGTGATTTCTGACATTCTTAACATTTGGTTGACATATATCCCCTCTTCCTCAATTGTGTAATGAAAATTTTTCTTTATGACAGACATTCTTGAGGAATCCTTGGCAGATTTTGAGCATTGGAAATTATGATTTGTTGTGGAATTTGGTATTGGTTTTATCAATTGGTGGCTGCCAGCATGCTTGGCTAAATTTGGAAAGTTTAACTTTTCTCTTCTTTTGTTTTCCTACGGGAGGCTACTCTCGTTGACGGACATTAGAGGAGCCGATGATTTTTAGAGGCATTCTATCACATGCCTGGTGACATGATTGAAACAATTGTATTTTCCAAAGCTTGTGCTAAGCTTTGGCACTTGACATCTTTCAAGTAATTTCAAGTACATGCTTTGTCAACCATCAATGGCATATTACCTCCTCACCTCCTTGGCCTATAATTGAAGCTCAACTTACTTAATGGAATTCTCATGTGAGGTCTTGTCATAAGTGTTTCGACAACTCTATCATTCTATAAAAATGGTATTTTGGTGGCATTCTATTCACATCTTTTACTGGTGCAGTTTTACTAGTCTTGTTGATATAATGGATAGCTTGTGCCGAGTTTTTTTTCCTCCAAGGACTCATGAATTTTGTGATTGTTTAATGTTCACATTGGAGAAACTAAGATGAACGTTTGCAATCAAATGCAAATAGGTTCATGATGTAATTGAGTTGGTTTTGGGTTATGATTGGTTAGATCTTCATGTAACAACTCTCCCACATGAAGTTGCCTTGAGGTTTGCCTCTAATTTAATGGATGTTCTTTGGTGTGTGGAGATGGTTAAATTTCTTGCAGGAGCATATCTTCTTCCACACATCTTCCTGCTTTCTTCATTATAGCCTACTTTAGAGAATTATGACATTCTTCAGGGCATGAATACAATTGGAGGTATCTTTTGCAGACAACATTTACTTTTTGATAGGCAGTTTACTTTGCTTCTCCCCTCCATGGCGAATGGTTTATTAAGTGATTGTTCGATAGAATTTAACTAC